>CCAG010006876.1:0-24670 GCA_001077435.1 Glossina morsitans morsitans | reverse complement strand
ACGAAGGAGATGGCAAAAGTGATAGGCAGAGGTTCATTACAAGCAACAACGAAGCTAACAAAGTTGAGAATACTTTTGAGAGGTAAAAAAAAAAAATTACCAAAATAATCCGTTATCGTTGAGATTATTGTAAGCGATAATTGTTGTTAATTAAAAATTTTATAAGTGCTGTTAAAGTTCGAATGAAAGGATAATATTTATTGTGTTCGCTGGACGTTCACTTCACAACAACACTTTTTTTTCACTTTTCATTAGTACATGACTCTTGAGAACTTGAAATATTACTTCGTAAAGATTGAAATCAAAATTTGTTTTTTTTACAATTCCCGGGTCGTAAATGCCTCACGATACCTCGCTTGCGTAAATAAGTATTGAACTTTTAAAATATTTGTATATATATAAATTACAGCGTTGTGTAGGGCAGACAATGTTTATAGTAAGTGTTACGAGATCAAATAACGCTGTTGCAAATGGTGATATAATCGCGTAGATCGTCAATCAGAACAATAACATGATTGACGGCAGTTAACAAAAACTGTGTAATTCTGTGCAAAGAAATACGAAGCGTAAAATTTTTAAATAGTTTTTGAATCCTTTAAAAAACGTATTCAAAATCATTTTTTCGAGAACTAAAGAAAATTTGAAAAAAAGAACTAAGAACACTTTTACTCGTGTACTCGCTTTTCAAACCGAAAAAAACTCACAAATTTCAACGCCTGCTCATTGGTTAACGAAAACCTAATATTAATAAATAGGGAGACTGACACCGGCTAGGCTTGACGACACTAGACACTCGATACTCCCATGTACTCCTAAGTAGGTGAGAGTATATGAAAAGGGAGTAAATGGTTAAAGAAAAAAACATTTAGGTTTTCCCATTATTAGCCTTCAAATGTAAGCAGTACCTCACCTAGGAAGCCAATATACATATGAATGCTTAGGGTTTTCCGTTATTGCGTCTGAATTGTAAATGCCAGATGTCTTATGTGTAATAGCAGGTATTAAAGTGTCTGTTTTTAGTTTCTAATAAATATGTTGTGGAGACATTACTAAGAAGTTAAGGGGAAAACAGCTTTTTTCAGGAGTCAGGCCGTAATTTTATTTCTCTAATAAATTAGATTTGTACATAAATTTGGGTAAATAATGCAATTCATCTATACTTCTAGGTATCCTTCCTACTCTGCTAGTGTGTATCTAAATATAACGATTATAATCTCATCACTTTTTAGCTGGAATAACCAACGTATTCCTTTAAGATTTGTTTATAATCCCATTACACCACACAATGGCTGAAAACCTACCAATTCCATTATCAGATTCCCTTAAAAAGAGTAAAACTTCCCATATTAGAGCTTTTTTTCCCTCAATCAACTTCGCATCGAAATACCGTAAGGAATGACATGTCAATATTAAGCTGGATACACTACTCTTTGAATATATCGCATGGTGGATTTTTGCACGTCATCGTTTCTTAGAATACTTACACAACACAATATGTTATTATTGCACACATAAACACACATGTTAGAGGGCTATTTATGTGCATGGTTTGCTTCGAATCTGTTTATCTCACATACACTTATCTCTTTATTGAAAAAAAAAACAACCAGCACAGAGAGTACCGTAAGATTTGCTTACGTAGGAGTTCCTGACATAGAAATTAAAATTAATTTAGCTTCGAACCTGAAGAGTTTACGTACATCGTATCACTTTCACGTCTGCCTTAAAACACATTCATGAATGAAAGGCAAAGAACTGTTTACATCTAAACGTAGCTCACTAAATAGCATGTGTGTGTTATGCAAAGTTTCGCTATTAAATAAAAAATTTGTATTCGTCTTAAGACGAATCGTTGATACTCACCATCTCAAACTGTCGTTCCTAAAACAGCCGTTTAACATATTTATAGCAACATTCGAACCAATATTGTCTACACGCATGTCCTGCCACTTACTGCTCAAGCTTCAGATCGCGTTTCCACGGTTCATATTAATGTCTACTCTAAAGTATAAGTAATAGCAACAGTTTTCGCTGTCTTCGGATGCGGTTGCGAATGGCTCGCACCCATTTTCAAGCTTAATCTCTAGTCATCGCATAACACTTCCTATGTCAAATATCAACTTTTCGTCTAAATCCTGATGATTATGTCAGAATTCTGGAGGCGGAACGTTACTTTTATTATTAAATCCCGAAGCAGAACATTATTATATTGGTTCGGGGGTAATCCGTATCGCGACCGAAGTGATTTGCTGTACTCGAACAACAGAACCGGCAGACAATGGATTTAACTCGACGCGGAATTCTATGCTCATCAACTAGTCTATGGGAGAGATTTACGGGCGTCTGCAGACATACCTCGGCAGGTTCCAAAAGCAAGACGAAATTCGTTCTGTCTTTTCGTTAGTCGTATAACAGTGGAGTTATTCTTTACCAATACATGAATATATATATATATATATTATGTAAATTGTTTGATAATATTTACTTTAGCGGAATTATATGCATTATCACACATTTTATACACATGTACATTTATTGCTAAAGAATGAACTCACTGTCATTCCGTGAAGGGAACAAATATGTTTACTTTAGTAGAATTGTTGACAAAAGAAAATGCCTGAAAATTAAGGAGAGACGAATGCGAGAGAATCATCTGACCCATAGGCAGTCAACCACACAATTAATACAAGAGAAGAATAGATATCCGAATGTTATTTCAACCAAATTTGTTTACACTTGAATACATAAAAAGCATATACACAACGAGAATAGACCAATTCGGTTTATTTTTAATTTGCACTGTACAACGGTTATATAGGGCTTATCGCATGTTAGCCATGTCAAGCAAGATGCGTGATCTCACTTACCGTGCATAGCGTGCAAGTGCAGACTTATCTCTGCTTTTGATTCGTTGGATTAAATTCTAAAATTGATTCGCAGGCCTGCACCACGCTTGGACCATTTTATTAACGCATTAACCATGAACTTACTTACCATTTGAACTGTGAAATCAGGTAAATCGGATTCAAGGCTCGCTGATATTTACCAAATGTACATAGGTCAATAAGGCGGCACTTGATTGCGACTTTATGTAATTGCTCATAAGATACTGTTAGCTGCTCCCTAGTAATCTTATAAAAATCTGCTTTCATATATAACTTTTTCCCGAACTTACCCTAATTTGCAATCAAACATTGTACAGCAGTGAAACTTGGAAGATAACGACGATAATTTAGTGAAGACTTTCAATGCCATGAGAAACCAATAATGAATGCTAACAGAGATCACTTCAAATCAGATTTTCATTGTTAGAAATTTTATGACCCACATAAAAATAAAATTTTAAGTTTCTACTGATTTGCCAGGAAATTGACAGATTCTGACCCAGTAATGTTTAGGGACACTTAAACTATCTAAAATTAAGATAAAAAATAAAACACTATAGAGGCGATGGTCCACCATCCTACGATTGTTTATCTAAACTTTTCAAAGTAAGGTGCCATATGGGAGGTAATCGAAAAAGGGTTTCGATCCCCTCGAACCCTCGTTCGCTCTTGAGCCAAACCCTGTCGGAGTAACAAATTTCTTCAAAATATCTCAAAAACTGCGGCCTGTAGGTTAAACAAAAGAATACAAAACGGGCAGACGGACAGACAAGCTTAGATCGATTTAAAAATTAATTAAGAAAGTCATTCTGAGTCGATCGGTATAATAAAAGGCGACAAAGGTTGTGGTGAAGTCCTTCTGGGTTTTGCATCCATCTGCACAAAATTAATATTCCCCTGCACTGCAAGCGGTGTCAGGTATAAAAATTGAAACCTAGTGCAGAGATTTTTATATAAACACAGCAGAACGATGGTTATTAAATCGCCGCAATAGATTTAAGAAATCCCTTAAAGGCCTACATGAGTATGTTTTTATAAGATGTACGATCTATTGCTTACATCGATCTAAAAATCTTGATTACTTGGCAAAATTATTAACGACATTGTGTGCTTGTATGAATGATGAGCATCAAATATTCGCCTTGAGGCGAAAATAATTTTTTTACTTGTAATAACTTTGCCCTTGAACTCGAATGAATGCAGATTATGCCGTGATTTTAAGAGTTGAAGAGACATGAGAGTATGTTTATGTCTTGGGATCTTTTCCATGTTCTGTTAATGCTATTAATTTAATTATAAAAGGCTATAAATTATTTAAAGTTTATTGAACACTTCTTACTTGCTTCGGTTGAATGAAATCATTAACTTTTAATTTATTTGAATTTTATTTATTTATTTATTTATTTTTTTTTTTATTTCTTTAATTTCACTCTCCTTTTCAATATCGCTTTCAAAAGCAAACGTCCATCTAACTGCACTAAACCGATCGAACTGAACTGAAATTTTTTACAAATAATTTCTACAAAAAAACGCGTCGCGAGAAGCCGCAATTTAACACTTTTTATTTCTTATTCATCCACAAATTAAATAAATGCGAAACATGAAGTGTATGAGCATATATTTACTTGAACGACTATAGCACTGTAGCAAAAGCGCTAATCGCTTGTGAAATGCATAACAAATCGAACGTACAAAACTCATAGATTACTGTGACACTGAGTTTTTGTTTTCATTTGAACGCAACTTCCTAGCACGAGACTTTTTAATATGTTTATGTTGTACTTGCAATTATTATAAGCAACAATTATTATCTGAAACGTATTAATTTTGATGTTGTTTCTGTTATCCATATCAAACAGAAATATACCTGTTAACCTACTAACATTGAAAATACAAACCGGAATTTAACTCTAAACTGGATGTGAAACATCGAACAGACAGTAATTTCTAATTTAAAGGGTGATTATTAGTTAGAGGCGATAACGTTGGGTGTTAAAAGGTCGGACACAAGTTCTCTCTCCCTCTCTCCCTCTTTCTCACGCTTGTGTATTGCTGTTATACACATGTTGATTGGAGATGTTGGGCAACATTTCTCTTAACCATATTAGGGGACTTCACGAAGAATCCTAAATATTTTTATGATCTTATTTGAATTACGTTAGAATTTGACTAAGCTTGCTTTAGGCAGCTTTGCCGAATTGCTTAGCATACTATACTACGTAAATCCTTGATCTCTGCATAAGCATGCGTTTCTAGCAACTACAATTGCTTTTCTAGAAGTATTCTGGTGCACCCAATAATTCTACTTGATGGTCACCAAGCTCGGCATTGAGATTTGAAGAGGTTCTAAGGATTTTTATGACTTCTTTCTAAAAGTAGATTACTTACCGTCAAGAACAATTTTAAAACTTCACCACAATTTTAAAATTTGAAATTTATTTAGTTAACAAATAGTACTACTAATAATATGAACCTTCTTAATACACAATACTTATCACAATAGTCCGAAAAAGTTGCACAACAAATTCCCAAATTTTTAAGTTGAGCGACTTTGATGTCGATCAACCGTTGCGTAAATTAATAACAAACAATTTTTATATATGAAGTACAAAAAATAATGCATAATATAAAAGCAATAATATGAAAAAACTAAAATATTTATACGCATATGACTTCATACATTTGATTCTCCACAAATTCGGTTATGTTCTCTTGCTTACGGCTCAAATAACTATATAAACAGGTGCCTATTGAATAGAGGGGGTCTTGGAGCGAAATGATGTTTCAAATTTAGTTTCGATATTCAAAAATGATTGTGATTTTTTTATAACCTAGAATGTATGTAAATCGCATGGTTTCAATGAATTTACGCAGGTTGCATAGTAAGGAAAGTACACAATTACGGCAACAGAAATATTTGTGATAGTATTACGTGGGCTTCGAGTGGGTAAACTTCTTAAAATTCGCTACAATTAACGATCTCGCTACGACGATAGTGTTCACGTACGTATGCCGACCCCCGCTTGAAGACTCTTCCTTATTCTTCTTTTTTTTTGTAATTTATGAAAGCTTAAGAATACTCAATCAATAAAAAGTGTACATCGGCTTTACAACGATAACACAAAAGTGTCTAATACATTTTAATGGAACACCTTTTCTCCGCCATTACATTCTTTCAATAATTCAAGGGGGAAACTTTTGAAGAATATTTCTTTTTTATTTAGATCAACTCTTAAATATTCCCGAATAATAGAAAAAGACATCGTGAGCACAATAAAATTTTAATAATCGTATAGCAGTGTACGGATACTTGAAAGTTTTTCTTGAAAAACGAATTTTTAAAACGTCATGAAGCATAATTTCAAAAATTCCATTATTTTCATTTGAGTTGTTAAAAGTATCTCTGAAAGAACAGCAATTTCAGCAAGTTCGCCTAAACGTTATAAAGACTGCGTTCTTCACGTCGAACATTCAACTTTCTCTGTCAAATCGCCATTACAAGTAAAGTTCCAATTTCTAAGACTCCGTCGTATTTCTCTAGCTACAAAGTAAATGAGTCACTTTTTTTTGATTCAAATGTGCACAAGAGCTGCTTAAATTAAACAGATCTCACGATATAATCAATGTTTTTAGGGAAAAAAGCGAGAAAAAAATTTTTCATAAGAAATTTTTGGTTGGTCCGGTAGTTAAAGTCTGACGGTCGGTAGTTTCACTAGACGTTCCACAAGATTGTTTTACCTCCGTTACTTTACTCCCTTTTTCAAATTCCCCACACCCCAATAATTCCGATTTTAAAATTGCCAAAAATCTTTTATAGCAAGGATTCCATGTTTACTTAAATCATCAAACACTTTTGCCAAAGAACTCAGTAAAACATTTTCTTCAACTTCCAAGAGAGGCAATAGGAAAACACAATATTCTCTACATATATTTACTAGTCTGACGATTTCCAAAAAATTGACCGTTTCAATTTAAAAAACATTTACATCCAAAATTAGTTGATTGTGTAATCTTTACAGCTGGTAAATTGTACCTCGAAATTTACCTGGCCTACTTGCCTAAATCTCAAGTTATATTACTCTCAAAACATCTCCCATGAGAACTCCCTCACTACTACCTATAGTAAATTTGATAACAAGCTCATTTATATTTACGCAACATATCGGGAAAGCATGCTTTAAAGCTGTCATCGTTTTCCAATTTTTAATCGCAAATCCTTCGTATCAAATATGTATTCGACTCATTTTAACCTATGATTGACAAACTGCTCTAAAACCGACCATTAAACGTCATCAAGTCGTTGAAAATAAAAGCTTAAAAATTATTCAAAGCCTTCCTTAAAGCCTTCTTCTTTTTATACGAATGGCTAGAATACGGAGAGGCCACAAATTGCATTATGACCATTTAAAATATATACGTAATGATCAACACTGGAAGCTAAAGATGAAGTTCTCATTTTCTTGAACTCACACACAGAGGTGGAACTCCATACGACTTTCTAACTCTGGTTAAACCTAAGAAAATTAAGTGATAAATGATTACATTAACTACTTAAATTACAAATTAATATCTCTACGTTTTAACAAAATCAAATAGAAATAAATGAAAAAAACAAATAGCAAAATATAAAGTGAACAAAATGACGAATATACAGTAAACTTTCCGAAATCGATCCCCGTACCTCTCGTAACACGATTCAAGGTCAATCAAATAACATGCGCGGCACTGTAACAATAGAAATAAGAATAAGCCAATAAGGTTTGTGGCTTATATATCCAACAACAGAAATCGCATTTAGAGATTTATCGATCGTCTTAACTTGGAGTACGTACGCGCACCACTATTAATTAATTAATTAATTAATATTATTTTTTTTTTAGAAATTGGAATTATCCAAAAATGCAGCAAACCAGCAAGAGAAATTCAGTATCATTAAGTACAAGTGCGGTGCTTTTAATTTTATATGAGAAAATAATTGATTTATAATGGATTGATAATTGAAAGAGAGTAAACATCACTTGTGATTACTACGCCTGCCTTCCAGACCATCGTTTAGATTTAGCCCCTTTTTATGCAAAAAATAAAAAGAAAAAATTAGAAAATAACTGCTTTTTCAGGTATTCTTTCTATATACCTGCTTCATTTTCTGGTTCGTTGAGATTAACTGGACTAAGCGAAAAAGGAATGTGGCCACTTTCACTCAAAGAAATTCTGCAAAAATCTAAAAGATCTCTTCATATATAATTTTAATCAGCTGTTTCGACAGTGTTGCCAATTTCTTTTTCGGGGTTTTTATTAAGTTTTTTATTTTTACACTGCGAGAAGTATATAGATACTTTCTGGTTTGCACCGTTGTACAATTCGGAGTTGTATTATATTTAATATTTGCACGAAATATAAACTAAACTAGTGGTTAAAAAATGTGAAGCTCTACTTGTTAAAATTTATGTTATCTTTTTACTATTATATACTGTTACTATATCATGTATGCACCAACATATAAATATAAAATTTGATAAAACAAATAAGACTAATTAGAAAAATATATTATATATAAATTTGAATAATCGAGTGATTAAATAATGAACAAACTTGCTCCCGATAAGGAATGTATGGAGTAAGGCGGCAGAAACCGTTCGCTTCTGTGCTCGATAGAAAAATGCTTCATGCAGTGATCCGTATAATTAGTATCAAGTAGTATTTAGTAGGATGAAAGCTGCGTTTTTCGATATGTAATACGTATAATTTGCCACCATATGTTAGAGCGAATGATTAGCTTCCGCCGCAGAAACTTCTAATAATATATTCGCCCTCTAATGGTAATGGACGGACGTCACATTTCCTTCTTGAACAGTTCAATAATCAGAATGGCGTTGTCTGCATAAACAAACATTTGGTGATCTCTGTCTCAGATGTTTCCGAAACATCATTTTATGATGATATGTTCTGATTGCAAACAAAAACATTATAAATAAATGATGTTGTACAATTATGCCATATGTTAGTTAAGTTCTTTTCTTTTTAAGTGCACTTACTTCTCTATCTTTCCGGGTGCAAGGAGTCATCCCTTGAATGATTGGTCATAATAAAAAGAATATATTATAAGAGTTATTCTCCGATTTTACCCAAACCAATTTTACCAAACACTTGTTGCATTATAAGAATTTCTCATTATAAGAATTACTCTCCGATTTTACCAAAAACTTGTTGCATTATAAGAATTACTCTCCGATTTTACCAAAACCATCATATGCAGCAACAATAAAATATATAAAAGCAATTATTGATGGAGTTACCATATCTCATGAATTTTCTTTATTAAATATGCAATATTTCTTTACTAAGCCCTTATATCGTATTTCGGTTCAACGGAAAAAAACATTGAAGCAAATACCAATAAACAACAAAAAAGAGAACATGGAGAAATACGTTTGAATAAAATTTCATTAAAATTTCGTATTATTTAGTTAAATACAGTGAGCGGGCGCGGTAGCGAAATTAGAAAAATAAAGTAACGAAAGTGCTATGAAAAACTTTAATATATTGTAAGCAATAAGAAGAAATAATTTCTAGTAACGGATCGATACATGTTTTGTGAAAATTCTTATACAAAATATTTTTCTTTTTTCGAACGAACGATTCCAGTTCCAGAAAAATCGATAGTAAAAAATATGCTAAAACTGCAACAGCCAGTCCAACAATTTCACTTAAAGAAACGAAAATTTCTGTGAAGTACGTAGAAAATATATTTGAGACAAAAATTACATAACCTTCGAAAAATTCTTGAATATTGTACTAAAAACAAAAAAAATTTCTTTTGTGAAATTCTGGCATGAAGATCTTGTGCAATAATAAAGGCCGCAATAAATAGCAAGGAAAACGGGAGGAAATTTGCTTGGCCTTAAATAAAAATTTGATGAACTTGAACAAAAAAAAACGCACACAGACAGGGAAAGGTAATAGGTAAACAGCGATTTTTATCTTGCTTTACCACAAACTGTTAATCGCAATCCCGTGCAGTTCCGTCGCGTAATTATTATATTCCAGACCAGATATAAAAAAAACCTGCCATCCATCAAAATACCGTATGATCGTATTATTTTCGTATTAATTAATGCGTATTTACCTCACGTTGTTTTGTTTTGAGGTGCTATCACCAATACACAAATAGAGGGGATAGAAAAAAAAAACAACGACTATATAAATAATAATAACAAACATCGACAATTACACATTAACAAAACTATCGCAATAATTGTTTTTTTTTTTGCTCTTATTGTAGAGCAAAGAGAAGAAAAGAAGAAAAATAACTTCACTAGTACACATCAAAGCGTACTGTATTATTATTTATCACTTTTTGTGCTTGTTTGTTATATGTGTATTTTTGTAATTTTCTATGGTCTTTCTTCAACAAACAAAACACATACATCAAATAATAAATACACTTAACCCGTCGCGAAACATTTTGCCGGTGTCTCGCTCTATCCCGATATTTAGAGCGTATATGGTTTTATTATTTCTTCCATTGACGTAAATGTATGTATGACTTGTATGCATATATGCGTTTCTGTGCACAATACAATTTTTACATATGCATTTCGCTTGAAAAGCCGGGTTTGACCACCAAATACCATTTAATATAATATAAATACAACGATTAGTTGATTTCTATTGTAAAAAGAATAAAAATAACGATCGATTCCAACAAAAAAATATTTGGTGTTTACATTCTTGAGAACTGATTATGTCTCAAAGTCAACGGGACACTTTAATTCATTTAGTTGCTGGCGGGTAAGTTGAGAAAAAAATATAATATAAAATATAATTATCATTGCAGATAAACATATTCATTAATTCCTTGAACTTCTTCCAAGAAGATTAATAAATTTTACGAATCTTATATAATGAAAGATCGGGAAAATCTGCTGCCAAGCAAGTTAACGCTTCATTTGTATCTATATCCACTTATATCTTTAAAAATTCATATATTTTGCGATGAAAGCAGAAAGCATACGATTTGGTATAAATTTGGTCATGAATAAAACAAAACAACAAAAAGAGTAAAAACATTACAGCTGGCGACGGCCCACCATTTCATTCACTACATTATTTCACCTAATACAATTGTTCAAATAATGACTTTTAAAATAAAATATTACATGGGAAAGATCAAACGACTGGACCGATCCGAACCACTCTTGATAGGGCTTGTTCTTGGCCCAATCCCGTGAGTTTACCAAATTTTAGCAAAATATCTCAAAAATATAATAAAATAAGAAAACAAGACTGCCATGCAAGCGCACATCGGTTCGAAAAGCGGTTTTGAAGCAATCAGTACAATAAAAGGTAGTCTATCTCGAGTCCGTTCGCACACATTTGATATACTCTTGTATCACAAGTGGTAAATGAAGTGAAAAGGGCAAACAGATAGCCGGCCGAGGCGTACCATTAGGCTAACACATGGCGGTGCGCAAAATATCTCAAAAATTGCAATTTGCAGCTTGAACACAAGCTTAGGAGCACGGACATCAGATATCGGACACACAGACAAGGAAGCTTACATCGATTCAGAAAGTAATCTTGAATTCATCTTTATAATAAAAGTTGTGCTCCTCTCAAGTTTTTGAGGATGTTGCATACATCCGCATAGATGTAATACATCCTTATAGCCCAAGCGGTGTAGGGTACGATAAGATACAAAAAACAAAAAAAAAATTTTCATTTATATCGACATTAGAAATATTTAAAGGCGAGAAGTTCCGGAAAAGGGGAATAGAAGATTCTAAATACGGAAATTCATTCAACTCGGATTTAACCTTAAGGTCAATGTGTAGCCAAAATTTGATTCTAAATTAATCCCACTTGTTCGCCATATGTTCGAGAGAAGCTGTTTACAAATTCATTGCGTACTTCAGATATACGGGCAGACTTCTCAATTTGTAAACGTTGAACTTCTTGAGTTTTGAATAAGTTGAGGATAAAGTCACTTTAGTAATTGTTTCTCCCCATAGCTCTTTAAAAAAAATGGAAAACGTAGATCCTATTTTGCAAATACAAGTCCAAGTCCCAGCGCTATAAACATTTTAAACTCTCCTTTCTATTCTCTCTATATCTCTCTTATTCTATTCTTATGAAGTCCACAAAAACCCGGTAGGTAACGGATGGAGAATTCGAATTTCATCAAATAAACTAATAAGGTTCAGATTTCAACATGCATCGCGTTTTGACTTCTTAATATACCCACCTCTGGAGACTCAGCCATTTCCTTCTTGGTCTTACTTATTACACCTACACTTATTAAAAATTTGAGATTCGCATTATTTATACGCGTTGTTTTCCAAATCATTCGCTTGTTTCCTTAAATAGTGATTGTTTTTGTTGACTTTGTGTCGACAAAATTGTTTCTTTCAAAATAAATAAAAATTCTTGTTAAGCGTTAAACAAATACAAACAAAAAAATTAAGAAAATTATAGTCGGTTGTGACCGAAGCTTTTATACCCATCACCGTTATCGCAAACAAGACAAAAAAAAATAAAAGAAATAAATTTTCATGCTCTATAAGGCAGAGTGGGCTGATTTTTTCCACTTTTGAAATAAAAATTTTCGTCGCATAGGCGTGTGGGGCTGTAGGCGTTTCTTTGGAAAAGTCCAAGTCATTTCCAAATTCTTTTGCAAATTTGGCGGCGCCATCTCCTTTTTCGCTAAAGAGTGAATGTTTACCACAAATACTACACAGTTGTGTAGACAGGCCGATGGATAGACGGACATGTTTAGATGCATTCCAAATTTGAAACTCGCCAAGAATTTATGTACTTTTGGAATTTTTGAAACTTGCTTCAGCGCCTTACTGGAAAAAGAATTCAATTTTGATACACTATAATATTGGATAGGCGTGGCCAATTCCTTCCATTTTTGTACAGGTGCTA
Organism: Glossina morsitans morsitans; assembly: GCA_001077435.1. NCBI lineage: Eukaryota > Metazoa > Arthropoda > Insecta > Diptera > Glossinidae > Glossina > Glossina morsitans. The sequence continues at coordinate 11,858 of CCAG010006876.1, read as the reverse complement.
CAGCAACGCCCATAGATTATGCTTTCGAATTTTGTACATCTATCTGCTATAATTTATGAGTAATGAGCAAAAACCCAATTTTTTATTCCCTTTGGAAAACAGAGGTGTTCTCAGTCCACGTGGTGCTGTGGGCATGTCATTTGACCGATTTGGCCCATTTTCAATACCAGCCTACGCGCAGGAACTTTCAATGTTGAATTTGATAATTTCATTTTTGCTGCTAGGAGAACGTTTACAACAGACATTTACGCGACGGACAGACGGACACGCTTAAATCGATTTGGAATTTGATGCTGATCAAGAATGTATGTACTTCGTGGGGTCTCTGACGCTTCGTTCTCGGCGTTGCAAAGGTTTTGGCAAAATGAGTATACCCTCCCTCCTTCGGTGATGGGTATAAAAAGGTATTCCACATTATGTGGGCAGATAAGAATGCGATTCTTTTAAATTATCCGCAAAAGTAGCCTAATAAGTGGGAATCTCGCCTACCAAGTAGGGATTATTTTAGTCGTAGCTATAGCAAGTCCTTAATCCATAGGGCATAACACTTACGGATTGAGCAAACACACCCACTAGACTGCGTCCTATCTCTTCCGCTTTTCTCAGTTCTATCTGATCGTCACCGTGTTACACGAATGGAGACATTCCCTGAGTGACTGCGTCATATCAAAATAAAAAAGAAAACTACAATAATTTGAATGCTTTGCAGCCTTTTTTGAAAAAAGGTCTTAATAAATAGGACCGTAATCATCTTAGGAGTAATACATACCTCTAGAACTATTTCTTGGTTATGCTTGTAGCTGAATGTTACAAACAGAATGGGAAAATGAACAACTCTTGCCTTCCGTCAATGCAAGTGGCAATAATCTCATTGACATTAAACGTGCGGAAAACAAAAACAAAGCGTAGTCCGCGAGGCATTTCTTAAAAAAAACAGACAAACAAAGAAAAAAAAGACATGTGGACACATCATCATCATTTCGTCCAATGCAAATTTTGAGACATAAAAGATTATTTTGCGCAAATTGTTGATCTTTACTCTGTGATTGAATTCAAACGATGCCGGCTCCGATGATTTTTATTTATTTTCCACGTAAATTATACTGTGAGTCTCTCCACAAACAGTGGTACAATTAAAAATTAATTTTCAAATATTTATTAAAATTTGTTTTATATTTATACTCCACATACATCGTTTGTGGTATAAGGGTGAATTAAGTTTGTGTGGGTGTATGCAACACCCATGTGAGATGTGAGATAGACTCGCCTTTTGTTATACCAATCCATTCAGAATCATGAATGAAAATGATTTAAGCTTGTCTATCCGTCTGTCAGTCTTGTTCTCGAGTGTTCAACTTACAGGTGGAAAATTTTGAGATATTTTGACGAAATTGGTTTTGGCTCAAGGACGAACGCTGTTGACAATGTTCCGAATCGGATCATTATTTTGAAAAGCTATTATACTGTGTTCAACGAAGTGGTGTAGTGAACTTACTGGTGGGCGGTGTAGTACTACAGTGCTTTATTCTAAATAAAACTTTTTCGATATTTTCGAGAACTGAGGGTAAACGTCTAGTGAGTGAAATATAAAGACATAAAGTTTGCATCCAAGTAAGCCTAGCGTCTTTTGAATCTGTTCTTTGAAAACGATGAACTCACTCATTGGTTGACTTTAGTTAAGTCAAGACTAGACAGTTTCCTTAAGAAAATTGATACCATCAATATTGGAGCAAGCGGGTATGAGATACACTATTTTTGGTCGCTGCAGTTATGAAGAAAAATCCTGAAAATCCTGAAAAATCGGTCAATAATTTCCGGGACTAAATAAGAATAAAATATTTTTTTTGCCAATTGCGACTTTATTCTTCAACGTAGTCTTCTTCAAGAATAGTACAACCAATCTAAGACCTCTCTAACACTTCGCTGATATTTCCGTAGATCGATTTATTTATACTTTCAAAATATACTTTAGTTCCCGCAAATATTTCGTGATTTGATGAAAGTCATCCTTCCGGGACCATGGCTTTGCGTTTGCAAAGATAAGTACACGTCGAGGGACAGATTTGGAGAATATGATGTGATGGGCATCAACTCGAACTTCAATTCATGCAATTTTCCAAGCGTTTCGAAGCACTAAGAGGTGGATATTATTGTTAGGCAAAATAGTTGATGATATATATACTATACTGTACTATACTATACTATACTGTATTATACTATACTATACTATACTGTATTATACTGTATTATACTGCACTATACTATACTATACAGTACTAATAATTTCTTCAGAAGTTAATGACAAATTCCGGCATTTGTGCGTTCCGCTAAGAAAAAATATCTTTCAAACTCTGGCTTGAAAAGTGCCATTCCAACTCTTCCATGTCGAGAGTAACAATTTGTCAGCGGTTTTGTTAAAAACAGTGGACGCCCAAAGGAGACGGTTGTAGCAGAAAACCTTAAAAATGCTCTGAAAGTTGCTCTCAATAATCGAATAGTAAAGTTACAAAAGATACCTGCCATTCTAAAGATATGGGAAAGCCATCTATTAGTGATATTCACTGCACCTTAAAGATGCAATTTTCAGTCTTAATGTAAAGCACTTAGCAAAAAGTGATTAGTTTGTCACACGAAAAGATGTAAGCGTAGCAAATGCTACTCCTTCCTGCTCTTACGATGAAAATGTGCTCGCAGTTCATTAATAAGAGTATGCCTTCAGGGTTCTTGATTTCTTTCGAAGAATTGCGTCTTACAATTTCTGACCTATAATAATAAGCGATTTCCTTTCCTTTTATTACGAGATTCCAATAAATTCATTTAAATACCGCGCAAATGTTTTTTATTGCGTGGATATGATTCGGACACCACTGATGTCTAGGAAAATTTTACTTCGGGAAACCAACTCAACAGGCCATTAAGTTAACAAGCAATTCGTTTCGGGCTTTTCCACATAAATAGCGACAAAGCCAAAGAACTTGGTTAACTTAAATATCATGTTTGAAAATATGCGAAAACACTTTAGGAAAAAGTTCGAGATTTTTGCATTATTTCCCTTATACATATATATTATATTTATCGTTTATTGCAACTGTCTGGTCGAGAATTTGTCACAAATATGTTAATTTCCCCCCGCGCGAAAATTGTCTTAATCGACCTATTAACACAATTTAAAAAACTGCACTTTTATAGTGTTTGCCTGCAATTCCCATTGTCAGTATCGAAATGTAACAAAACAAAGACAAAGTTTATTTGTAGTATTAGTTTACAAAGAAAAGAGTGAGGAAGTTACATTTGTTTGTGGTCGATTATCGTCTATCTTAAAAGAAAAAGCCGAAAAAATGGGATTCGGATATTCCACAAAATCAGACCGACGTGTTCGGGTTTCTCCATTTTTGTACAGGTACCGCAAAGTCACTCAGAGAATATAGAGAGAGAGTTTTATCTTCGTTGCATTGACGGTGTTTACGGATAATGAGCAAAAAACTATCTTCTTCTTCATTTTTTTTTTTTGTTTAACAGAGATGTTCTTAGGTAATTTTACACCATAGTTGTATACTTTGACCGATTCAGACCATTTTCAAGATAAACCTACGTACAAGGATTTCTTACGTCTTGAAACCGATATCTTACTATTTTGACACCAGACGAACAATTCGATTCAGAATTTGATACTGATCAAAGATTTGTATACTCTCTAGGGCCTCTGAATTTTGCCTTTGGGTAAAAAATTTGATAAAATGTATACACCATCTCTCACAGAAAAAACATACGAATAAAAATCAAATGGAAACATTATAGTCGGCCATGGCCAGCCATTAAACACCTTACACTACTTCGCTTAACAAAGTTATTCGTGTAACAGCTTTTCATTATAAGGCGTCGAAAGTATGATCCGATTCGAACTATTTTCAAGAGCGTTCGTCCTTGCGCCAAAATACGTCGGTACCAAATTTCATCAAAATAACTCAAAAGTTGCTATCCGTATGTTGAACGCAAAATACATGGACAGACAGACGGATCAACAAGTTTAGAGAAAGTTCAGAGTCATTTTCTGAACTTATCGGTTGAATAAAAGGCGGATCTATCTGAAATCCATTCTGTGTATTGTATACATCCGCACAAACCTAATAAGAAGTGATGCTGTGTAGTAAGCTGTGTTTGCCATCAAATTTTAGAGCAGAAAAAAACTTGAAACTTGTAACTAAACTTGTTTTATTTGCTCGTCGAGAGGTCACAATCGTTACGGTGAGCTTACACAAATGGATTAAAGGTGTTTAGGTCGCAATGGATGTATTTGCGGCATTTTATAATTGCTTGTCGGCTTGTTTATATGGATGTATATATACATTTTTTACTAATGCTATAAGGGAAACAGAAATCTTTATTTATTTTGGCTTTTAAGATAATATATTACCGTTATAAACATTGAAAAAATTGCGACTGAAAAATTATTTACTGAATACATTGTAGCAAATGTAGTGCAAATGACTATATCCGTTCTATGGCATATGGTATGTTTTCTTGAATAAGAGTTTGTAGCCATCTTACGAAATACTTGACGGAAGTCCCCTGTCGGAAGTATAACTTATACTTTTAATCAAGCCCCATATAGCATTTATTTGTAGGAATTGAAAATACTAGAGAAATAAATGAAAATTTCCCAGACCCTATTCTGCCGCCTTAAATTGTTTTTTGTACCACTATCAGAGTCATTTACACCACACATTTTGGTAGAGTTTTCTAAATGTGCAACCTTTCTCACAAACAGTCGCCTGATCGGAGAAATCGGGTACTAGTTTGCAAAAAGAACGAAAAAAAAGAGATTTTTTTATTTTTGAAAGCGGAGCTGGTTCTAGGTTAGGTTGTACTGTGGTTGCGCTATTTGACCGATTTGGCCCATTGTCAATACCAAACTGCGTGCAAGAGCTTCCAATGTTGAAGTCGATAACTCCATTTTTCCTTCCTTTTCATTTATGTACACGTTTGGAACGAAGTTTAACCTATTATAAAATTGTACTTCTTGAGACTTGGTTTCACTTTAACACGACACACAAGACCTTGATTTTCATTACTTCAAAGATTCGTATAACGCAGTTTCGATATAACACGCCGTCTGTTCCCTTGATTTATAGTTAAAAGTATGTTACTTTGCATTGTACCTTAATTGTACCTTACTTACATAGCACCTTAATTTAAATAAATGAATAAAAAATATCCTATAACACGTTTTCAAAATAGCGCGGTGCGAATTAATCGTGTTATATGGGGGAAGCCTGTGCACATTTTTTGAGAATTCTACTGCACATTTCTCTATGCCAAAGCGACTAATAAAGCAGACTAAGGAAGATGCATCCGTGCTTGTCAATCAAGATGAGTTTGGTTTGATATATAGGAGCGACATATTGACCGAATATTACACGAGAGTGTTTTATTTTCAGACTTTTGTTGTATGAATGAGTTATAGCGAATATCGAATTCAACCGTAAAAATGTGTGATGCTTTGAGCGCGTTTACTAATCTTAAGAGAAAACAACACCTTCTCTTAATATACCTTGCAATTTTTAAGCATTTTAAGAGCAAGAGTTACAATAAAATTTCCCAGTTATGAATTCTGTTACAAAACAAGTTATTTAAGTCTTGGAAACCGCAACCAAAAGACTTATGACTTATGTCTGTGTAGTGTTACTCATAAGACGGTTCGAAATTGTGACGTTTTGAGCAAAGCTTTATTGTTGCAGCAATGCCTGATACGACGTTAATAATTATACCGTTATTTATTTATTGTTGCTGACCAAGCATAGGTACGATTCATAGAAGTAACGATATCACCAACAAGCAGTTCAGAAACTCGATACATCTACTTTGCTTTGCTTTACGTAGAATAACCAACAACAACATTATTTTATGAAATCATTTATAGGACAATAAATAAAGCTGCAGAGTTACTGTGTGCTCCCAAGTCAAAAAGAAATTGCGACATGAAGTCGTTCTATGAACTTAGTCATGGCCTATGCAAACGAACTTCAAATTCTCATCTTCTCCGAATGTGAACAACAGAGAATGAACGCAGAATCAACTTACATTCGGCTTAGCGTTGAATTTATATTAGAGAAACCGAAAATAAAATTTTACATAAACGAGTTTTGAGATCACAATGGACGCAGAATATGGTGCAAAGTACAACGAATCTGAAGATGAAGTTGGGGAATCTAACTCTGTCAGGATGTAACACGCCGCTCATCAAAGTTCAGAAATGGATCACATTCGCCAAGAATATCCAAAAAACTGAAAACAACTTTGCCACTTGTCACACTTTGTCAAGTGACCATCGCCGTCTGCCATCGTTTTCGAACTTCTGTTCACTTCATATTCTGTGAAAGCTTCATATAGAAGTTCGGTGGAAAACCGATTTAAACCAATGAAAACTTTGCATGATTCTTGCAAAGCTTTCTTTCATATGAAGTATCTTGCTATAATTTTTGCATCTATTCATCATTTCATCATTTTGTAAATACCTTTGCTTTCAAAAAAAATATGCTTACTTCTGCATAATATTACGCTTGTAATCAAAAGAGAAAGAAAAAAAAAAACGGGTCAAAAAGGCGCTGCTGCACAGATAATATAGCGAATGTAGCGAATGTAGCGAACTTGAAGTACTTTGTTTATTTGTTCGTTATAATATAATTATAGATTTCAATTATATTGAAAAACAAACAACGAATAGCGGAAAGTTAAACTAAATAACAGGTTTTATCCATGAAAAAAAATATGTATATAATATTTTTAATAAATGTTTGTAAGTGAATGCTTTCCCAGAATCTCGCTAAAGAATTCATAGAATTTCAATTTTATGTTAATAAACATTCATTGTATGTATGTATGTATACATTATAAGCAGATATTTTTTACTTCATAGTCATGCAAGCGTAAATTCAGATGAATCGCTTCTGTGCAAGCTTTAACAAAAGAAGGGTAAAGAAATGAGCACAACTTAAATTGGTTATCTGTACCCCGCTTTGCGCACTGGCATAATCCCTGTAGCGCAGAACTAAAACAACTTCAACAAAGTTCAAAATTGTAAAGTAATGGGCGATAGGGAAGATCTTTGCCGGTTTTTTGCCACTAGATGGTGTGCCTGTGATGGTGATGCCTGTATCTCGGGCAATACTCACATGATTGTCTCCAGCGACCATGTGCTTAAAAGGTGACATGTCAGCTTACATTTTTTGTGAAGACAGTTTTCTAAAATTTGTAAAGTATACGGTGAGGATATTGTGAGTGAACGAGGGAGCCAGGAATGGCTTGCTCGATTCCGCTCCGGAAATTTCGATGTCAAAGATGCACCTCACTCTGGACGGCCACTCACTGAAAAAGTCGATGAAATTTTGCAATCGGTGATCAAGAGCGAATCAGTTCCGACAGTTCCGAATCATTTGAAAAGAGCAGGCTACAGGAAGGAGCTCAAAAGAGGATCAAAAGACCGCGGAGACTTTTTATAACATCCATTAATTTGGCGATCAACCCATGACGGGTCTGGTTTGATTTGTAAGTTAATGTAAATGCTTGTTAGTAAGATGAGAAGGATTTTTTTGGTTGAAATGGCTGCGTCTTTGCTTTTACTAGCCGTTCAACACTTCGCTTCCGTTTGAATTTTGCAAAGTTGGGAAAGTTGGCGCCTTATTTCTTGTTAGAAAGTAGAACAAAACACCAATGCAGATGTATAGGTAGAGCAGCAGATATGTTAAATTACCAATGACGCATGACGATCTCTCTGGATACTAAATGATGGGACCGTAATCAGACGGCAGTTGCCCTTATCCAATATGGTTTGGAGACCTCACGGGGCTTATATATCCCATGAGGTTCTTAATTGGCTTAACCTTGTCTTACTGCTACTTGTTGTTACGACTTTCACACTGGGTCGATGGAAGTTGAGATCAGGCGATTATTTTCCTTTTCGCTCGAAACAGGTTCTTAAATTGGAAGTGATTCCCTAGTAAGCATGTCTACCTAATTACCTTTTTTGACGAAATTTGATTTAACACGAATTGAAAACAAAAAAAAATGTCTTTTTACACGAATTGTTTTGTTTTAACACGATTTTAAATATTCTATGAACCTATTTAATGAATTCTTCTGGCGCGTTTTATTTATTTTTTTTTTGTTTGGCGTTTCTATGAATTTTTTCATTCTCATTTTTTCGGAAGGTACTTACCGTGTAAAAAGAGACTTAAAAGTATTCTATTGCGGAACGGAACTTAAACTCTCCCGAATATTTTAATTATTTTATATCCCGCTCCACTTATGGCATAGGATACGTTAAAGTCTGTGCGAACGCAAAAGGACTTGAAATAGACTCTCCTTTTAATAACCCGATCAACGAAAATTGCTTATCCGTCTGTCTGATGTCTGTTCATTTACTTTTCTGTTGACATTACGGCTCACAATTTCTGATATGTTTCAGTGAAATTTAGCACACCGACATGTTTCAGTGCAATGCGAACGTCATTGAAAATGTCTTAAATAGAATAATTTTGCAGCCCGTCCCCTCTACACAAAACCTTGTTCTAAAAAAATCAGTTCTTGAGAAAAATTTGCGAGTTTTAAGATGTTTTTACAAAAAGTGTCAAGTGATAATACGTCAGCACATTAAATAGATGGGAAAATTTTGGATCGCATAGATAAATTTTGTAAATCTTTTTCTATTTACCCAACTGCTTTACTAGAAGTAAGCCTTTATATAGAAAGAAGGCCAAGTTTTTCACACTTTACGATGAGAATGGTTGGAAATTTATAATAAAATTGTAGCCAATTTCGATCATTGACCTCACATTTCTACTTAAAGGGTCTCATGAAAATGGCAACAAGCACTAATATTTGGTATTTTATAAAAAGCACAGAGCTCAAGAATTGTAAGACCTTTAATAAAACCATTGCATTTGCTATGTTTTTACCATGACAGGTCACTTTTTGGGTCCGCTGGCCTGTAATTGAACAAAGTGCAATTTTAGCTTTTTTATGACAGAAATAAATCCAAAGTTAAATTAGGGGAAATTATACAGGATGTTTAATGGGACACCTTGACCGACTATCCTATTAGCCTTTCTATTTGAGTTGTCTTTACACCATGCAGTATTTGTACTACACGGGTATGTTCAGTTTATGCGGATGTGTCTGTCCGTCTGTCTCTCTTGTTTTCTTGTGTTCAACCTACAGGTCGTAACTTTTGAAATATGTTGGTGGAATTTCGTACTGTGGAGTATTTTAGACTAAGGACAGACTGTATCGAAAATTGTTCAGATTGGAACAGCTTGGAAGAGTTTTTTGGCCACTTCCCACAAAACGTTTTATATAAATTGAAAAGCCATACGAATAACTATAGAGTGGGTAATAACGCTCACCCGCGACCCAGTGTAGCCTTTTTACTTGACTTCGTTTTCTTTTATTTGCCTTTTATCGATAAAACATTTAGGTTTAAAAGCTGGACCATAATCCAATAAAATCGTACTAAAATTAAATTTTAAAAAAGTTCGAAACTGATAGCAACAAATAAATGATTACAAACATCAGCGAAGAAGGCAAGCAGTTAGTTTTAGTGTACAGAAGGATCCATCAGAGATCGCAAGCAGGGTAAGAATTGCTGCTAATTTAGTTAAGTAGGACTGAACACTCACTGGCATGTAATCGCAAGTATTAAGCCAAATACTTGAACTTCAGACATTGATTCTCAGTTAGGTAACATGTTAAACTAGCTATGGTTGCGTGTATCAAAAATTTGCCCAACACTGCGAGCATAATTTTCTTAATAATTTAATTTGATTTATTTACAAACTAATATGACTCTCATTAAATAAATTACGTTGCCCTGTTCGGATGTTAGGAAAAAAAAGTTTAGAATATAAAAAAATATGGTTTCTTTGTTTTTGACTTTTATTAGTACCCGGAAGCATTGTCTTTACATTTTCTTTCTTTTTTTTTTTTTTTTTCTTTCTTTTATATGCAAGATTAAGATAATGCTTGTTATGTTCAGAGCAAATTCATGTCGACAGCTGTTTAGCTTTAGCTAAGCAAACAGAGACATTAAAAAACAAATTTTAAATTTTTTTGCAAAAATGTTTTAAGTAAAGACGATAATCGAAGAAGAATGTTTTTTAAAGACGCTAACAAATCGAAAGCGGTAGAAGCGTGCAATGGACGTTCACCGGAAAGTGTTCAATAAGTAGAATAATTTCATTTTGGCTGTCGAGTTTCTCAGCAAATACAGAAAAAATAGCCCATAATTGGTGATCGGAGATAAGTGAAGTGCTTTTCTGTTTGATATGAAATTCGTTATCCTTCATTATAAGTTTTTTATATTAAGTACCGAAAGACGACGGCATATCCATTCGTCAATACCTAGAAGGAAGCTTCAGAGATCTCATAATGTATATACGGATCCTTGAACAGCATCAAATTCCGGCTCCACTTAATTACGTCCGCCTGTGTAAGGTCTGCGGTAAACAAAAACTTGTCAGAATGCTTCGAAGATCTTCCAAATAAATTAAGCAATTTTGCAAACGGATGTCGCGTGCAACAAAGCCATCGGTTTACACTCGGATACCTACAATGGCATAGTTACTGGCCGCTGCAACCACCATATACTTACATCCGATTATTATCTGGTTGCAAGTCTCAAAAAAAAGAATGTTTATATTAAATGGTGACGTCATTATGGAAACACAAATCTTTGTACAAAAAAGGGTCGAAGTTAGAGAAGCGTTGCACTGCCCATATCAGTTTTGAAAAAGACTGACTCGATGAATAAAGTGGAATTTTGCGAAAACTGTTGACATCGAACATAGGTAAAGAGTTTCTATGCCAAATAAGGGCAAAACATTTTTTGAGATCAAGTCGATATGCATACATGTGAATAAGTAAAGTAAACAGGTGTAGGAGGTGTGTTTTTCATTTCTATGCCAGAGAAATTGTAAAAAGTAGCTCTCACAAAGCCAGACCCACACAACGTTTTCACATTTAGCGGCACTGTTGAAAATTAATTCCGGCAATTCCACGTGAACTAGTTCATGCAGCAAGTAGCAAGTGGCTTCTTCATACGAGCAGTGAAGGTAAAATAGATAAAATAGCTCGAACTGAACTTTTTGTAAATGTTTGTTTACATTGTTGTTATCATTATTACATATGTGGTCGTACTATTATGTGCGTGGTAACGTTCCTACTTTATAAGTAGAACAGGAGGAAAATGAAAAAGAATACCCCCCAGCACTATGAAACGCCACACATCACTATTTCTCTGTCCACACATATATATATGTATATATATATATATATATTCATATATATATGAAATCTTACTGACTTATTGAAATTATCCGCGGATATAATCTCAAAGAAGACGACAATTTCGATAGATGAATAGAATTGTCGACGAGTAGCAATTATATGTTTGTACACTTTTACTATTATTTATTAAAGATGTCTAGGAGAGCACACGCTCAGTTTGCTACTACCAAATATCTACTACTTAGAAGAGGAACGCGTTTGTAGAGCGATTGATATCCCAGATTGCATCAAAGGCGGTTAGAACCTTTTTATTTTTCACTTGTATTATTTATATATATATTCCGTTAAAATGCAATTTCACAAGCGCGTACATGTATTCTCTTCCTTCTATATAAAAATAAAATGAATATAAATGTAAGTGTAAATGTATACACTTATAAGTAAAAAAACACAATATTAATATTTATATTTTTAGAACATTACAAAATAATTCTACTTCACGTGAACAGGCTACGCGTCAGAGATGTTTCATTATTTTGTACACAGATTACTTTGTTTAATATAGAGCACGAAAAAGA
>CCAG010006867.1:0-18288 GCA_001077435.1 Glossina morsitans morsitans | reverse complement strand
CATAGTGTAAAAGTACTGACTTTTCAAATATTAAATTAATTTACATAACTACACGTTTCGTTTATTATATTTTGTAAAAAAAAATTTTCCAAAAAGTTTTATTTTAACTGAATTTTGACTTAAATCCCTTCGAGACTCCGTTTTATACAATTCTGTAAGCGCTTAACAGAGCTCTGTAAAGAAATTTTGGTTTGTGCCTTTGCTAATTATATTTAAATATAACTTCACACCATTTAACAGTCATTGCTTGACCAATCTCAGTTTCGAAGAAGTATGACCAAGCTTTCATTACTTTTGAAATACTTTCCAGCAATGAAAACGCATTGCTCTCTCTTCTAATGTTCCATTTTTACAAACCGTAAACTGTGAGCTGTCAGCAGCAGGTGGTTTTTGAAGACACTTTACCGCAAAAATTCAAATCTTACGTAAATTTTGCGACACCCTATATATGGACAGAAGTTTACATTTTTCTTTTCTCTTATAGTGTTTTAAAAGATATGCAATAATATATCTGACAGACAAGAAGATCATGTCTTTGCCTATGGGTAATGTTTATGTGATAACATTTCTTTCATCAATGCAATGAATCTTCACAGAATTGAATAGTCTGAAGTGTCGACTTTTCCTTTCCTACATATTAAATGTTGGCAAGTTGTTTGTTTAGAGAGCCCATAGGTGACACTAAGTATATTATGTCCATTCACAGCTTTGCTCAAAGTTGTCTTGTCAATGTCAATTTGATATTATGGCTCGCAATTGTTGTGATGATAGTTGCCTCGTCTCAATTGAGCCGTGAATTTCATAGTTTCTAACTGCTTAGCACATAGCATGGCCGCAGTGTGCTTTTTAGGTAGTTTTAAGTCACAACAATACCAGTCTTTTATTGCCATTTTATTATATAAATCTTTACTAAAGAAGGGCAAAAGTTTTTTGAAAAAAAAAAAAAAAAATAACAATAGAAAACATGTAAAAACACTGTGGTAGGACAAAGCTCAACCTTACATACCCCACAGTGCTTCACTTAATACATAGAACGCATTTTCAAAAAAAGGTTTTATGTGGGAAGTGGATCCACACCATTTTCAATTGCGTTCTTTCTTGGGCCAAATTAACCAAATAGGTTGAACACAAAAATCAAGACAAGAAGGCGTGCAGACGGAAATACAAGATCAGAATCATTTTCGGAGTTGATCAGTGTAATAAAGGTTCTCAACCTTCTGAGTGTTGCAAATAATCACACTAACTTCACACAAATAATCACACTAATCACACTAAATAAAAGCACAAACAAAATCAATTCAAAATAATCGTAGGGTGGATATGAGAAGTGGCGACGCACTGCCGACTAGTAGCCCTACACTTGGGTTAAAGCCATCCCGGAACCGCTTTCGTGTTAATTCGAGATGGACTCTTCTGAATTCTTGACCCGCATTGCCCACGCCCCCTAAGTGAAAGATGTACACAAAACTATGTACTTTCCGCCTGTCTATGATAATGTTGGATATAAACGATTTCGGTACAACCTGTCGGCCTAGAAATTTCATTTGGAATGAATTTTTAAATAGTGATAGAATCATTTTCCCTGTACTTTATTCGTTTCGTTTTTATTCTTTATCTCCATTGTGTTTCCATTTATGCTTCTACAAAAGAGCATTAATTTAACTTGGAGTTATTGAGGCAGAACAGCTATTTTTCGAATTTTTTTTTATCAAATTTTACAAGTTTCCAAAGTTCACGCAACTTGCTGCTGAACAAACTTCCCTGCTGTTGCATCCGCTAAACAATTGCAGAGCAGCGTTTTTCGCACAATATGAATTACAGAGATGTGTAGTCAAACACAACGTTTTTTATTTGCTTCGTTGCTCTTCTCGAAAAACCGGAAGTTAACAACAAGCAAAAAAAATGATATTCGCCTTTAAACTATTCTTCTGCCATGTGCTCTAAACGAATTTATAAAAAATATTTGCTGAATTGCTTATGCTGAACGTCCAGTTAAGGCTACCAGTTACGGATTGCAAAGTTCTTGCCGACAGCATTGTTTTCTAAATTTGTTTTATTAACATTGGATGTAGCGCGCACGGCAATTTAATGGGTAAGCAAATCGATATCTTTAGATGCTATATACGACATAACGTAGCTACTGTTACTCTTCCACTACTACTAGTCTCCTCTTCTTTCTGGGACAAGCCCACTTTGCTATTTCGATGTAAATGTGATGTTTTCATGAAAACCCGGAAATTTAACGGATCATTTTTGTGAATCGTCACTGTTCTAGACGTCAAAGTTAGAGACGAAGGTATGAGAAAATTTTCGGTGCGGTTTTAGCCTTTTCCGCATTATGAGGGTATCTATACACTGATTGTGAATATTTTTTTAAACACGAATTCTTAACCGATCAATGACTATTTGTGTTAAATTTGAGCTTTGTATCTTTATTTTTGCGAATGTGACGATTCACTACATTTACCCTTCAAATTGATGGGTTTCTGTAAATTTAATGTTAAAATCCTCTGCCTAATTTTACGCTTATGATTTACGTACACGAAAGCAAATCCTGTCGATAATCAAATTTCATGTTTACATACTTACAGGAAATATGTTACTTCTCCCGCTCAAATTTTGTGACTGTGAGAAGGTCAACAACAAACATAGGAGTAGAATTTAGTTTAGAATATTGAGCTCAGCAATATATACATACATTATCGGATTTAAGTTAAGCAGCTCAAATTTTGTGACAGAGCAGAGATAGACGAATAGACGGACGTACGAGCTTACGTTTAACAGAATATATACTACCCAAGGATTCGTTAACGCATTTGGATGTTACTAAGGGCAATCATATATTTAATGTATCAACACTTCTTGGTAATGATAATGAAGACGTTTACTTGGAGAATAGATGACCTTGAGAAAAATATAAAAATGAATGCAAACATAACAGGGAAACAAATGGAAAGACGTGCAGGCTCATTTAGATTCAGAATCGTCTTCTGATCAAAATCATTCCGAGTGTTGCGCACATCTGTACAACCTTAATATGCCCTTGCCATCCTATGAACTAAACGATTTTTACACATAAATATATAAATTTATATATACATTTGTGTGAATGAAAGAAAAATGAAAAGCTCGTTTTAATCTTAAGAGCTCAGAGGAGCGTCATGTACAACTGCTTATGAACGATAGAGATGATTTTATGAGTTTATATACAAAGCCACTTCTATTCGTGTAAATGTGATTTTCCACTTGATTGCTATTAATTACTGCATTTTAATTATATGGAAGATGATAGCGAGGAAAATTACTGTTTACGGCGTCCTTTATTTTATTTAAAGCTTTTGTATTTAAATTCAATACCAACTTTACGTAATCAAAAAACGTAACTCAAGGATAATTATGGAGTGATTACACGTAAGTAACTATTCTAGCATTTTACTGCATTGACATCATAAGAAAATATGATAAGCAAACGTCCTTTTTAGGTCGTTTCTGATTCTGGCGATAACATAAAAAAGCCAATTTGACTAATTGGGCTTAGTTTAGCTTACACGCCGCATGCCCCATGCTTTTATTTATGCTCATAAAAATGTGAGTGGGATAAAATTTGTCCTTCAATGTTCAGAGAAATTAATCCATAATACCGTGACGTCCACCATAACTAATCTGGAACTAACAAGTACTTGGCTTGTCGCCTACTACTCTCCAAGTCCTTTTATGTCATAATCATGTCGATTAAGAAAAAAACAATCTACCACTTCTACCACTTCGTTGTGTTCACCATATTTGATTTAAAATTGACGCATTTTTAGGCAGACGATGCATTTTCGTTTGAGGAATGCACAAAATAATTTTATACATTCCATCTTGTTTACCTTCATAAACCTTCAAATACCAAATTTTATCACTTATGACTCTATGCGGATCTGGCTGAATTTTGCTCGCAAATAGTAGATTAGAAAATTTTAACCTTCGATTTTTCATAATATGTAAACAATGATGAAAAATCCATAAATATTTGCTTAGAGATACAGAGTTGCATTCAGTTTACCCTTTACGCTGACGGAAGCATGTGAATTTTAATAAAAGTATTCAGAAAATTGAGGCTGGTCAAGTTCATTCGAAAATTAGTAAAAAGTTCTCAGACACTTTCACAAAAACAAATATATGTACATTGTACTCAAGAAATCATAGGAAATTTTGTTTTAGATCATAAGAGCAGCTCGTCTAGTTTTTTCCATGCGAACGCATGGATGCATACTTCTTGGTCGTTTTTTTACTTTCTGCAACAGCTTGCATTAGCAGCGAAAGCATCTTATAAATGGAAAATAACTTTCAATATATTTCTCAAATCTTTCTTGCTCCTCTTACCTCCATAGTTTGATATTCTGCCAGCCAGAGTCTCCCCTTCGGTGTTGACTCAATCAAATCCTGACTGTTAGTTGGTTTATTCGAGTTTCGTCCTTTCGACGGCGCGGAATCCGTCCCCATTTCCTATTTTATATAATCCTTTCGACGACCCGTGTAACTGAGGATGTACTTTTATAGTTTCTATATAATTTTTTTCCTATAAAAAAAAAATCTATCTCTGCAAGAGCCGCCTTCCAAATACAAATAAAATTTCAAATGAAAATCTCAAACAATAATTTCGATAGTAATGACGTATGTGCACATTTGATCATAAAATAGGCGTTGAGATAACAAAAAAAAAAAATAAGAAACAAACTGAGTTGAAAATAGAAATAAAAAACTAGAACCAAAAAAAGAACAAATGAAAATAAAAATTAAAAAGAAACCAAACTCAAAAAACTCAAACCGAAAGAATTCGTACAAATTTATATAAAAAATAAGAGACCAACAAGTACACATGTACAAACAATCGCATTATTAAGCATATAGGAAATCCTCGACAATCATGCATTTATGTATGTAGCGAAACAGAAGCAAGAAAACATCTGCAACAACCGACATTAATACGTTTTATTCATTCATTTCATATGACATTTGTTTTGTGTGTGTGTTTTTGACTGAATGGAAAACATGTAACGGAACTTTAATCCAACAAGACCATCATTCCTTTAATTTCTAACCTACAGCAGCTGGCATTACCTGCTAGGTATTACTTTGCGGGGATAGAAGCTATTACCGATATGTCTGCATGTTTTTGCACCTGTTCAAGAGGATGAAGGCTTTCATAGTATTCTTGGTTATATGCAAAACACAATTTATGTTGAAAGCGAATTAGACCTCTTGTGTTTTCAACGGGACTTGGAAATTAACGGTACTTTAGCAGAGCCTTATTTATTAAGGGTGTGAAGTTATATTTAAATATAACTAGCAAAGACACAAACCAAAATATCTTTACAGAGTTCTGTTACGCCCAGAATTCTATAAAACGAAGTCTCGGAGGGATTTAAATCAAAATTCAGTTAAAATAAAATTTTTCGAAAATTTTTTTGCAAAATATAATAAACAAAACATGTATTTATGTAAACTAATTAATATTTGAAAAGTCAGTATTTTTACACTATGTCATAAATGAGGTTGATAAAGCGAAAGTTTGCTTAGCTACTGTGGGCAAACTATATCGTGTGAAAAAATGAAACCAGGGCAGGGCAAATCCTCTATTAATAACCTTTCCAACGATGTCCAGGTTTTATTAAGTTTTGCTTAGAGAATTTTTTTATGGGACTTTGAAAATTTCCATACTTAACATAATATAGGCTAACATATAAGCAAATTTTGATAGGTCACTGTGGGCAAACCATGTCCTGTGAAAAAATGAAACTCGCACAGCGTGAATCCTCTATTAATAGCCTTTCCAACGCTGTGCAAGTTCGATTCGATATGCAGTATAGATATTCGTACTTGCATCGATATTAGTTAGTACTTGCATCGATATTAATACTTATATTAGTATTTATATACATAATCATGAAAATCCAGTGGAAATTTACGACAACGTAGCCACGTTTAAATTCTTTTTGCTATGCAGTCTGATTATATAAAATCTTTTGACTAGAGAATGCCGTGATATACATACACAGATGTAAAATGATATGTGCGGCTTTATATGACTAAAATTGACGAGCACAGATATAGTGTATGCATACATGTACACACTTAGTTATATTATTGTATGCCCTTCGCGAAAGTGTGCGTTCAAGGCATTAGATGAACAATTCCCTTTGACTGAATCACTCTATAAAATTCTTTAATAAATTTAACTTTATTTTCATGCTTGTAAATATATGTGTGCATAAGTGCTTACAATCGAAATGAATGTTCTTCGTCTAGTCAAATCATAATTACAATTGAAAGATTGATTTTAAAAGCATGACTTTCAGTTTGCATTCGTTTAGGCAGGGAGGAAATTGCAATGATGGCCCCACAGTGGTGAAGTTATTCAGAATTTTGGCTTTTTGTCTTTATTTGCGACTGAGTTAACTTCTGTTTTCTTTTCTTTCCATTGTTAACTATCCACAGAACCTGACCTTTCACAAGCATTATTGTCATCAAGGTTAAGAGACTCTAAAGGCCACGAATCCTCTCCATAACGCGGTGGCGATGGCTATTCAAGAACCGATCGAAGGCGAATATAATTCTCTTATTTGTTATTTGGTACCGTTACTCCCTTAGAGATGATAAGCTATAAGATATTAGGTCGTGATTTGAAATTCATACGACGTACATTCTGTAGACCATACAATATATCGACCGAGAGAATCTTTGCTATATCTCGTAATTAATTATCGTGAACATAGCAACAACCATCCGCATCCGAGCATAACTTCCCATTTTTGCGTACTTTCACAAATTCCCTTACCTCGGTTTCAGATACATTTAAATTCCGTTGATATTTTCAATTGCTTGCGGTCGCCTGAATTTCAATTCCGTGGTTATCTATTAGTTCTCGCTTTGAGCATTCTACCGTAACAATTTTATATTCATTTACGAAAAATTTTATTTTAATTACAAGCATGTGGTTGGACAAATTTTTTTTTAATAAAGAAAGAGCGCAAATCTAATAAAAATTTTCCCATTGTGGTCGGGCAGGGCCGACGCATAAATACCTACCACCAATTCACATAGCATAGTTATTCACTCGTTTTGATTATAATACACTAAAAATTACCCATTATAAGGCCTGCTTATTGGAAGTCCAAAAGGTCATATGAAATGATTCAAATTTAGCAAACTTAAACTAGTTCCTAAGCATTTTATGGCCTTTCAATTTGCGTCATAGAAACTAGAAAATGGACTATCTCTTCAGATAATGGCTTGCTTTTCATGACAACTTCTGCATATGTTAGGCTGTAAAAAATAGACCAATGTGATCCAAATTTCGTAAGAGCGATTTTTATTTGTTTAACTTACTATAAACTAATTTTGAAAATTAGATTTTTTTATCATAAAAAGATTCAGTTTTCGTAGGAACGGTGGTTATACGGGAGAAGATTTAGAAAATTGCCTCAGCCGAACCAAATTTTGTTGTCAAATTACTATTACAGAGCGACTTGTATTGAAAAATTTTTAAAAGTAAAATTTTTTCCCACCTAACGTCATTTCAAAGTAGGACGTTATATGAGGGGTGGTGGGAAAAGTGAACTGATTCGAACCATTTTCATTCAATAGCATTCGTCTCTCGCCCAAAATACGTGAGTGTACCAAATTTCGTCAAAATATCCGGAAAATTGCCCTTGGAGAGACAGACGGACAGACGGACGGACAGGCTTAGATCGACTTAGAAAATGATTCTGAATCAATGTGACAAGAGGCGGGTCTGTGTTAAATTCTTATGGTTGTTGCATACATCCGTATAAGGCATGTACCGCAAAAGATAAAAGATATAAAAAAATACGAAAAATGAACCAAAATAGAACATAAAAATGTCAAAGAAATTTGAATAATGGAAATATATCATACGAATAATGAGGTAGGTGAGATAGATGAAGTAATAAATGTGCGAAGAAGATATAACGAAAGGAAGGAAGAGAGCTTCATATGCATAAAGAAAGGGAATATTAAAAATTTTAATTTCAATAATATTATGAAGGCAAGATAATAAAAACGGGTGTGTGCACGAAAAAGTTGGATCCGCGCACGTATGTACACTTCATTTCGTCGTTATGCGCTTGGCATGTGTCCTCTGTATAAAGGATATTAAAGTTACCGCAAAGAACACTGAATTTCTTCTTTTCACTTAAACAAATTTGCACATTTTTCCTATAAACATATACGGGTTGTGATTGCGTTTTATGCTTTGCTTTCATTTTTCTACATATTTTCTTGTCTTCTGCTTGGCCTTGTTACGCAAGCACTTAAGGGAGATTCTTTCATTTGTTGTATGCGATCCCATAGATAGCACATGATATGTACAAACAGACAACAAACAAAAGACAGAAAAATTTATTTGTTATAATAACTTTTCATATATATTCACAGATTTATTTATATACATATATATAAACAAAGGACTGCTTTGTAATACGTGTTGTGATAAGATTAAGTTACATAAACTTTCCCTTTTATGCCCTACATCACTTGTGGTACAAGGTATATTAAGCGTGTCGGGCGTACGTAACAGAGCTTAAGATGGGCCCACTTTTTATTATATTCAGTGGAATTCAGAATCATTTTCTGAATCAATCTAAGCTTGTCTGTCTGTCTGTCTGATGTCTGCTCATGTATTTTTGTATTCAACCTATAGGTCGCAATTTTTGAGCCATTTTCATGAAATTCCGCACATTGACGTGTTTTAGCCCAGGCACGAACGCCATTGGAAATGGTTCAGATCGACCCACTTTTTCGACCACTATATATAATATAACGTCTTATTTTGAAAAGTTGTAATAAAATTACAAAGTTTTTCTATAAAATCCGCTGAGTAATAGTACTTCGACATTATAAATTAATATAAAATATTTGGTTTGGCTGATCGCTTATATAATTAACGGTACAGAATTTGGATCACAGGGATCTAATTTTTAGACCATAACATGTCTAAGTGTTATCATGAAAAGCAATCACCTCTATGGAGAGCAACTATAATTTCTAGCTTTCTATGATGGAAACTGAAAAATTTGGATCACGTTGCGTGATGTTTCGGACATCGTCCGATATGTGGGCGTTCAAAAATTGCCTTTGCATAAAAATAACGTATAGTTTTCGATCACTACTGACTATTCGAACGGGTGTATAATAGTTCTAGGCGAAGTGATGTAGGGTATCCAGTGGTTGGTCTCGCCTCTCTTACTTGTTTTTTTTGTAAATAATCACCTGCTGAGTACTCCTTCATTTCTTTCTCTCATTTATGGCAGGTAATGTCTTCATATACTGTACAAAATACTTTCTCAAGGAATATAAAATAATAAAAAGATAAATGATTGTGTACTTACAACACAAAACGTTTACATTTGAATTTCAATTTATTGTTTCAGAATAAGCTAAGAGTTTAGCTTAAATTGCAAGCAATTCAAAAAATATTAGTTTCTATAAAAATTGCATGTATTTTGCTCAATTTAAAGAAAACTTCATTTTTATTAAAGATTTTCATTGGGAACTTTTGCCATTACAGCAAATGTGACTTCCAGAAGTTATATGGCAAGAATTGTGGCGCATTGGGTTTTGCATACACAATACAACACAAATCAGCAAAAAAATTTGTTGAAGTCAGTATCCAACACAAAGATACGCTATTTCCTCAGAACTGACATTCATATGGTAAGAGGTTATGGATCATGCGTGACGATGTAATGTATAACCATATAGAAGGCAATGATTTATTACTGTTACCTACAGTTGTATAACTAGAAATTGTTCTTTTTGGTCAAACGTGTCTTGCAAAGTAAAACTTATGGGTACAGTTAAACAATGCTTTTTCATTTCCCATCAATTGAATCAGTTCGACTCTAACTAACTACTGCATCGAGTCGAACTAACTGCATAAAATTTGAGAAAACAATAAAACTAAGTGAAGGATAGCTTTGGCTTTGGCTGTGAAAGTTGAAGTACTTTCGTGAAATATGTGATTGAGAAGAACTTGCCCTGAAGCATCTACCACGGCACAAGCAGGAGGCAGGCCAGAAGACTTTGAGCCATCTGTGTATAAAAGATTCCAACCGGTACTCTCCAGTACTCGGGTTTTTTCAGCTATTGGATTTCTGAAGACGTCTTCTTTCTTGTGCACAGACAGAGAGATGTCAAAGGAGCAGCCTTTCAAAATCCATGGAGGCTTAACACCAAAATAGCGGAAAATTTTTAAAAGAATGTCTAATTCCTTTGCGATTTACAAACACTATACGTAAAGTATATTGAAAATACAATGTAAGATTACGTACAACACACACCGTCGTGTTTAAACCAAATGAATCGAATGAAAAATTTGGGCCCATCGGAGTGTGGCCTGATGTGTTCCACAACGTAACCCAAAGGGAAGAGTCAATGGTAATCATATATGTCAGTTATATAAGCAAACTTTGTTGAATTTTCACATAAAATACCATCGAGACCGTAAAACTAAGAATAGGGTATTGGACGAGGCAAAGGCCAAATCGAGAAAGTTTTTTGTCAATTATTGCTGAATTCTCGTGATCTCAGTCTTCAGGCTATTAATAATTACGTTCACAGTTTGTAGTCACGTTTGACACAAAAATGGATTGTGGGAGCAGTAGACTAGCCAGGATGGCTTAGCAGGAAACGATCTCAGGTTTTCAAGGATATCGAGAAAAAGCCTGAATCAAGATTTTAAACAAAATGTTCTCAAAGCTCAACAGAACTTATAAGGGAAACGATGACAAGAACCGTAAAGGCCTAAGTGTGCCTTAGCCAGGATGGATCTCTCGTTTTCAAGCAAGTCGAGAAAGGCGATGTGAGCAAACCAAAGATTTTCAGAGCTCAATTAAATCTGTAAGGAAACGTAAAGTCTTCTGTCATGGATAGCCATCTAGTAACAATTAAGCGAATGCAGCTCATGAAAGACTCAAAATCCCAGATCCCAGATTATATGTAATCATAAAAAGTAATAAAGTTGAAACTAAGAAAGAGTAGGAGATATTATTGGCGCAAATACAGCGTCTGGAAGTGCTATGAAGACTTTGAAAATTAATTGGGAAGAAGATGAATTATTATATTACGGGACAGACGAAAATTGGAATGGCCTAGTGTGTAATGTTATCCACATACATCCGAGCAGTTGGAATGGCCGAATGTACGATGAGTAGACAGATAAGTATATCGAATGGACGAAAAATGCTGAAGACAAGGCCAACGGATGAACAAAAAGAAATGGGCGAATAAAGTGAAGCATATATGAAAAGACGCAGTCACAAAAGTTGTGTTGGCTTACAAAGCAGAAATCACTTCAACTTGTATTGATTTCATGAGTGTTATGACTCCATTATCTTAGTTATTATTTTTCGTAATAAGCTATCCACACATTAAATAATATATAAAGTGAACATTATCAAAAATATTACATGCATGTAAGAAATGGGTTTAGGTTATAAAGCGTCGAAATTTTAGTTTTTCATTTTTTATATCCTACATCACTTGTGGCATAAAGGTATATTAAGTTTGTGAGGATGTATGCCACACCTGGAAGGATTTAAAATACGCAAAATACTCTCATTATACCGGAAGCAGATTCTGTGTTGACCTAAGCTTGTCCGCCTGCCCATCTGGTTTTCTTGTCTTCAGCCAGCAGGTCGTAATTTTTAAAATTTTAGCCCAAGAACGGCCACTATTGAAAATAGATCAGACCAGACTGCTTTTTCAATCCCCATATAACGTTTTAGACTGAAAAGTCACTACATGAATAAGTGTACGGTGTAGAGTATTTTACGATGGGCCGCTGCTCTCTATATTCTTTTTACTTGTTTTACATTCGTCTTTCCAATAAAACACTTAGACCACAGCCGAGTATCTCGCTCACATTTGTTTTTGTATTCATTGTGATGCTGGCACGAGTTTAGCTACTTTTGCTTTTGGTTTGCTTTAGGTCCTGGAAATTGTAGCTAGGAAATGTAAGGTGTAATTTATGCGTTCTTACATGATCTTTATAAATTTTGTCTTTGCAGTTTCAAACGACATCAAAGGACGAAACAGGCATAGCCAGCATTTTAAATACAACATTAATAACAAGTAAGGTAAGTGTACTTTTCACTCTATCGTAAATACATATTATTCAGTATTGTTATATAATTACGCAAAGTGACGCTTTGTGGATTTTCTTATTTGTTGTTTTCCAATCTTAAATGGGGTGGTGAATGTATCGTAAAAACACAGTTTGAGGCGAAAATTTATAATAAAATAAAACTGATCGGAATAGTAACGAAACAGTGTATATGTAACAAGAAGTACAATAACAGTGCGATTGGTTAGAAGCACTATTTAGACGATTAACTTTATCCTCGGACCGACAGACCGTCCTCTCTCGAAGTAATATGACGTTTTTTCAATTTCATGTCTACTTACGTAAGCGATCAATATTAGCTTCTCCTGCATCATCGATTTAAAGAACCTTTCTCCTCTTTCTTTAACTAATGTCAGAACTTGACATGAACTTTGGGAAGTTATCGTGAGAAACATAAAATATTTTAAAACACAACCTTTTTGTGGATGCAAAAAATAACAAAAAAGACACGTTTACCAAAGGAAAAGAAGAAGAAGAATTTGAAATTGTTATAAAAATGTCCTCTAAACAAAAAGAAGAAAAACCTTACGACTTTTAGCTTGTGCGTCCGTTTCGTCCACAAAAAAAACAAAAAAAAAAAAACATTATAAAGCTTAATGTTAATGTTAACGTTGTCGAAGTCCTTTTCTACGGCTCTTGCAATCTACTTAAAACGTCAAAGTCAAAGCAATGGTAGCCCTAAGAGGTGTCCTGTTACGAACAGATATGTATTGCGTCAAGGAAAAAGTTCTTGGCGTTTTTGCAACCAAACATACGTCGCTTCGGTACATAGTTCAGTGACATTGTTCTGAACATTATTGTCGTATGTGGTTCACTTTCCATGAAAATTGGCTCGATGCAAATCGCGTCCTAGAAATTATTCCCCTACTAATTCAGGCTGTGCCCAAATATCGAGTTTCCTAGTGAATGATAGAACGAAATGTGCCAGACTTCTTCAATCTTCCTGATCAATTTCATTGCCCCCAACGACACATTCGATCAGAAAGCAGTGCTTTTAAGATCGATTGTAGTGGTTTAACATGCCGCTGAGGCATTGTCGCGTTAGTCGAAGTGATGTCGTAAAATGTGCATTATTTTTTCAGAATTTTGCGTACTTTTTAAAGCGCAGTTCCCCATTGAATTAGAAAATGCTACAAGGTTTTCTTTCTACGCAGCGAAGGTCAGCTTTCATATGCGTTGTGGTCTTAGAAGGAAGACGCCTTGAACTTTTCACTTGACCTACTTTATGAATATGTACTTTTGCAAAAAGAATACCACTAGGACAGCCTATAAAGAAAAGTTACTCAGTTGTAGTTGCTTCTTTCCTTGGCTGCGTCAAATGTTTAAGTTATGTCGCAATAGCACAACAATAACGGTAGCAAAGAAATTGATAATCTGCTCTGCTTTAAAAGCATCCTTGAAGTCATTTCAAAAGCTTGCTCGCTCATATCTATTTTCTGGTTTTGAGTTTTTGAAAGAAATAATATGCAGCTCTCGTAAAAAAAAAAGAAATGTTCAAATCTTTCTTAAAACATCTATGGGATAATTATATCTGTAAAATAATAATAAACTAGAGGGAGAAAGAGAAAGATAGTCAAATAAAGTACAGGTAAAGAAAGGGAAACGAAAACTTTTATTGGCCTATCGTTTTCTGTACGTATGTTAGTTACATCAGCTAAGTATGTATGACTACTAAGTATAGGCTGGTATGTGTGTTTGTTGTTATAACCCGAATTTAATCTCTGACTGTCAAAACGTTAGGTTACCCGAGAAGATCTTATTAAGCATTTATTGACACTGAATACGTGCTATGCAATAGGCGCTTGCATATATTCTCATCAATCATTCGACTTGAAAGAAGGATTTATTAAGAAAAATTTGTACACTGCATGTTAATCAAAATATTTTCCATCATTTTTCCGATCTTTCGAGCAACATGACGATACCGTGTCGAAAGAACGATATTACTTTGGCAGCGATCGAATTATCGATCCATTTTCGCACTTCTTCTACTTTGTGGAACCGCGCATGTAAACGTCTCGAAAGGCTTGGATTCATCAACTGTTTTTTGGAAGCTTGTGCTGGGTTTTCATTCAATACGTCTTTCACATCACTGTCGTCGAACTATTGAATGGCAATTGTTTGTATTATTTTGAAGGATTTGACAGCTATTATCCAAGTATACGCCGTTTACACTTCTCACCGCATTTTCAACCTTAAGGTGTAAAAGCATACAAACTTTATGTTTAGAGCTACATAAGAGCTGTATTTCGCCGAGCTTGCTATCTTTTTACGTAACGCTGCTATTGCTGTATGCCTATATAGCTGAATCCAAGTACATATGTTTTCATGGAAAATACTTAACGGAGTTTTCTTATTTTATTCGTATCATATCAGTCCAAGAGCTCCAGAGGGCTAAACTTCGAAATATTTTCATTGAAAGGACGATTATTGTTTTGTTTGTGGCGGCTCGCATTCAACAATACAAAAAGGAAAGTAAAAGTTTATTCAGATCCTTAATGGTTGCATTATATACTCTGTCTTGCGAATCGCCACATCGAGAAACATGTTTTCACGATCAATCCATCTATTTCTCCGTGGGCTTATCTAAAAGTTGCCCCAAACGGGTGTGATAATGCAATCATTTTGACCTTATTCAGCTCCTAAATGCTGTACGCTTGTAGCGTCGCACTGTTTCAACTAATTTCGGGTACAAAAAGCATGGGAAACAATATTATTCTTAACCATTCAACGTCCTCAGTAAAATTCGGTGCATTGATGGCCTTTACCTTTAGAAAATATCAAAATCCTCGAAACTCTAATGGTAATTGGTCATATATATATATATATATATATATATATAAAAAATAATTGTATAGAAGAATAAGTATATTTTCTAGAATAATGTATATCGAGAAGAAGAGAGAAATTAAAAATGTTTTTTTATTTATTTTTTTTTGTTTTTAGAAACCCAACATTTCTTGTATATTAAAAGAAAAAGTTTAACCTTTTAGTTGCGGAGTTATATACCCGAACCTGATAACTACGTGTGTTTTGTTGTGTTTAAAGTTTCCTATTCCGCACCACTGCTTTAGAAAAACATTGCAATAAAAAACCAAAACAAGTTAAGCACTTTTGGGTAAATGAAAAACATTGAATTAAGGCATACGTGCAGGAAAGTTCGGTTCGTTGTGGATTGGAATAGTCGAGGCATATGCATATGTATGTTTGTCAACATATACAAAAGTTTTTATAAGGATTATAAAACATTCAATGTAAGGCGCAACATGTTCGCAATGTATGTGTACATGCTTGGGATGACTCCTATGCACCAAGTATTTTGTAGTTAGAATGATGCTTTAAGCCTATTCCGCTATTACTCGTCGAATGCCTTTCATATGTCTCCTTTCCCCAGTAGAAGTGTGCAAATTTTATTCTTTCTTATGTTGACAGCTTTCCAAGCAAAACTTTTGCACTTGCAACTAAAGGAATATGTACCAGTCTTTGCAATTATCGGAAGACAAGACGAAACTTTGGTCGTACCTCTAGTGAGTGTTCAGTCGGTAAAAGCTGATTGGGCACACAGGCGCTAGATTGCGACCGCCGCTCCTTCTGAGTGTTGCATACACTTGCGCAAACTTACCACAAGTGGTACAGGGTATAAATAGTTCGATAATCGAGTAGTGAAATTGCGAAAGATATACGGCATATTGAAGGCATGGCAAGGACAATTAATTCGCTACTTTGCATGACAGTCGGTGCGTAAGGGTTTCCTACATGAGTACCGCGTCCCCGCAACAAGGAAAATTTTACACAAATTGAAGTTCGACTTGTTAACCCATCCACCACATGCTACAGATTTGGTTCCCGCTAACTTTACGAAGAAATTTTATATCGCATGATAGCATGCATTATCATGAAACCTGAAGTTTACTTTAATGGTAGTGAGAAATCGTTCTTTACAAAAGACATCGGAATGATAAAGAACCGTAAGATTGATCGTATCAATGTTGCACGAAAAGAAGAAAAAAAGCCTTTTTTTAACCAGTCCCAAAATTTATTAACCTATGTGTTCTAGATGTCAATTTGTACCTAAGTCAATAACATACTACAAGGATGTTGCATTAAATCCTGTATAAATTGCTACAAAACACGTTACTTTAGATTACTTAAATTCTCTTATTAAGAAGGGAAAATACTATTACACGCTTTTGCCCCATTCAGCGTAGCTAAGGCACTTTAAACCACAACAACGACGAGGGAAAAGCCACGAGCAAACAAAATCTTGGCACAAAAGCAAATGTTTGTGGCTGCTCTTCTCGTTGTGTTACGCTTGTTAAAACAAGTAATCAATAAAATCAAAGGGACACCGTGTACGTAAGTGCATGTCGTATGTCATTATAAATCAAACTGACACATAAGAGACACAAAAACAAACTTATAAAACCACTAAGAAAACGGGACAAACACAAAAATTCAAACTGTACATGACCAAAGGCAGCCATCAGAGAAAGGAACTTTGATGCACATGCAGCAAAAGCAGGTATTATCAAGGAAGAGAATATTATCCACACCCACACACACACACACACACACACACAAATTCATTAACTCACAATGGGCCGTCCGTCAGACAGCAGCAGTAACATGAAACGTAGTAAACAATCATAGACAGGACAAGCGAATAAATTATTTTCGGTCGTGACGGAATCTTTTGTACCCATCACGGTTATACGGGACGGAGATTAGGAAAAAAGAAAAGAACTAAATTTTCAAAATATTGGTGGGCGTGAATGATTTTTTCTATTTTTCAAAATAAAAATTGAAAATTACATAGTGTATCTGAAATAGTTTGTGAGTAACAAGCAAAAGTGTTCGCAATTTTTTTTGCATAGGGGTGTGGGCGTTATTTATGGGCGTGTGCTTTGGCCGATTTAGGCAATTTTCAAATTCTTTTGCAAGTTTGTAGGCGATATCTCAATTTTTGCGCACGAGAAAATGTTTACCATTGATACTACACAGCTGGGCAGAAGAACAAATGGACAGACAAACAGACGAACATGCTTAGGTACATTCCGAATTTAGAACTGCCCAAGAAATTATATTCTTTACGGGGTTTTTGAAGCCTGCTTATGCCCGTTATAAAGGTATTGGAAAAAAAAATAATTTTTAATACGCTATAATATTGGATAGGTGTGGTCAACGTTCCCCGTTTATGCACAGGTGCTATAACACCATCCACATAATACATGTTCAAATTTTTTACACATTTAGCTGCTATAGTTTATGAGTAATGAGCAAAAAAAAAACAAATTTTTCTGCCTTTTAAAAAACAGAGGTGTTCTCAGTTTACATGGTACTGTAAGCGGGTCCTTCGAGCTCTTTAATGTAGTTTCAATAAAAACCTGCTTGCAAACATTTTTCAATGTTTCTGTCAAATTTCAAGTCGATAGCCCCAGTTTTGTGGCCAGGAATGGTTAAAACAGACATCAAAAAGACGGACAAACGGACAGGTGGACAGACAGACATGCTTAAATCGTTTCGGAATTTCATGCTGATCAAAAATATATATACTTTGTGGGGTCTCTGAAGCTTCCGTTTGGGCGTTACAAACCTTTTGTCAAAATAAATGCTTCCGTGATGACCATAAAAATAAACATTTAAGCTGAGCGAGGTATTCAAGTAACGTAAAGAGGCATGTTGGTCGATTGCCAGCCTGTTATCCAGTTTGGTATGGAACAGTTGTTATCGCGTGCTGAAAATATATTTTTTAACTTTTTCTTTACAAACCGTTGTTTTGTCAGCTTTGATGTGGCATGTGCGGCCTTTAATGATATTGCTTTGGGGAAAAAAACAAAATCACAACTTGTACGCATGTGTGCTACGCATTTTTCCAACTACTGTTGCTTCTTGTTTTTTCTTTTTATTTATCAATTTGTTTATTTAGTTTTTTATTTATTTCTTTTCGAGCCGTCCTTTTTGTTTGCATCTTTCTTTTTATCCATGTTTTTATATGCGTTGTTGTTGTTGTTGTTTGGAAAACTGAGACGAATATATTTAATTAAAGCTTTCACTTTAGTGAAGGTGTTAATATCTCTCTTCCATCCGTTTTTTTTTTT
>CCAG010006864.1:0-36480 GCA_001077435.1 Glossina morsitans morsitans | reverse complement strand
AGGACAAATAATCAGAATAATTCCAATTCGGTCCAGCAGGTCCAGGCGGTTTCGTGTTTAATTTTTTTTTCTATTGTATCATTTTTTTTTTGCATTATCCTTTTTCTCTTTTTTTCCATTATATTAAACATAAAACTTTAAATTTATACTCTGTTGTTGTCTGTAGCAGCGGCGATCCGCATCGACGTTGGTGAATTTGGGTAAGCTAACTTTATTATTATTATAATTAATCCTTGAAAACAAATGTCATGATTTTTTTTTGATTTAAAAAAAAAAAAAAAACATGAAAAGAAATTTTGTGAATTTATATCTTATCTTAGCTAAATACGATTTTTTTTGTGATTTTACCTAATTTTCCTTTAAAAATAAAATAAAATATGTATTATTATTGAAACGCCTGAAAACTGGTGAGACTTCCTGGGGGAGGGGGGGTGTGACTAAGTGGCGAGGGATAGGCAGAATGGGTAGGGCACAATTATGAATTCTTTTTTTGAGTTTCTTCCGTATAGTTTTTTTTCAAATTCAGTGTGAGCATGTTAGATAAATTAATGAAGCATTAGTAACAAAAATTAATAGAATTATCCTAAACCTAGATAAGATCTTTCTCACCCATCCCATCCGACGAGCCAGGGCTGTAACATGCGATAGGTTCTCGATAGTTTAAGATAACAGCAATTTTACTCCCTTGAAGAGTAGATTCCCGATAAACGTTACAAACTTCAGACTGTTAAAGATGCAGTAAACAAAGAGCAAGCCAAGCGAAAAACTGTAAATATACACAAAAAAACAAACTATTGCCTTCTATACTTTCACTAACAGGGGACAAATTCTCCTACGAACATGATCTATTTGCTTGCAAATACGTTTCAATTACTTTATCAAGATTTTTCTCTCGAATACCAGTGGAAGTTAAAGTTTCTTCACTCTTAATACTGGCATCAATTTTTTCTTCGCAAGTTTCTTTGTTTGTTTTCATAGGATATACCTCTAAACTTGCGGTTACTATCAAATCTACATTAGTATAATTCCTTTCCACAATTTTCTTATGCAATGGATTTAGCAAAGGGTCGCGGCAATTTTGTAAAAGAATCCTTTTTCCCAGTTTTTTCACGTCTTGTACGTTTAGCGTAGAATAGTTATTTCGGTTTGCAGATTTGTAAGTGAAGACGACTGTGACGATTGCATTTCTTTCCAATCTTCGTTATCATCAGATTTGAAAAAACTCTGCATTTCCTTTGGGGTTATGTTTTGGCAATGTCCACCTCTGTTGAATAATTTGTAAAAGAACTTATGAACAACAAAACCACAAGCTGCTTGCTATATGTGATAGTTCACAATGTCACAACAATAAAAACCACAAGGTTGCTTTCCGAGCAACAAAATCAGGGAGGAATAATAAAAATAAGAACAGCGCAGCCTCGAAACGAGTATTTCCAGAAATACCGTGAAGTGAAGTTTACGCTACAATAAAAGAAATTATGATTCAATCCCGAAATAATGAAGTGAAGTAGAAGTATCCCTTTTTGCCAGTGAGGTTACGCATTCATTACAAAAAGCCCGAAAAAACGAAGTGAAGAGTGTAGCGGGAAATAAAAGCGGAAAATAATGGGCTATAAAAAATCAAATGAATTAATTAATTGAGTATTTTAACACGTAACATTTGATTTAATTTTATACCTCTTCAATTAATAATACTTCAAGTTAAACACTCTGAGTATGTTTAGCCGCTAACTTCTCAGTTAATGTTTTTGGATAAGCTATAATTTGCTTTTTGATTGATGAACTTTCAGCCCATTTTCCAATACCCAGTCCTAATAATTGCATTTTCACTTTGTCCAAAACCTTCCGATTCAGTTTCTGGGTGTATTTTGGACTAACTTCAATTTCAATCACGTGGAGGCTTCCTGTTGGCTTATAAAGCAATAAATAAGCCTCAAAAGTGGTTTTATCTGAAAATTGCACTTTCGGAGCTTGAGTTGTACCTTCTTTGCGTAATCATACTTTTCCAAAAATATTTAGAGGAGTTTCTTTGAACGGTTTCCCAAAGATAAGCAATTTCTATAGCTAATTGGCTGAATGCAAATCGAAGCAAGTCGCAGTTACGTTCACGATAAATTTTTCAAAGCTTCAATTAGAGTACGTGCCTTTTAGGGATTTGCAAAAGTTATGAACAGGTATATAAATTTGTTCTTCTTAAGAAATACAAATATTATATAATTTAAATTTTAAAATTTTATTATATAATTTATTTGAAATTTGAAATTACGAATATTTTGAAAAAATTTTGTTTATATAGTTTCTTGATAATAGCACATTTATAGCAAAGTAAGCAATAAATAGCTTAACTTGGGCAATTTTGGAAAAAAGGCGCCAACCTAATATTAAATAAACAGAGAAAGTAAAGAAAAAATTAGGTGCAAAAGAATATGAAATTAATAAAGAAGCTTTCTTTTTCGCCATCCAATCGCGTTTTTTTTCCTTGTTTGCACATCGACAAACTCTATCTCTATTTCTTCTTTTGTAGGTGCAGGGGGATGTTTGGATGGTCGCTCTCTCGACCTTTGCAAATGCTGTGTATTTTCTGTGAAAAAATTAGATTTTATCAGCGTATTTAATATGCTTACCTTACCGTTAATATTTCCATTAAATTTGCGACTTAATTATTTCTTTGAGCTGGCTTCCTCCTTGATTTTGTTTAATTTGATTTTGCATTAAACAAATTTACGTCGCCTTTTTGTGGACAGACACGCCGTATTTGTTGCAAATTTTCCAAATTTAAATCCATGTTTTTAAGTAATTTTACATATTTTTACATATTTTTTTCCTTCTTGGTTGATATTAAATTTTCTTGCTCAATAAAGTTGGTTTTTGTTTTGGCTCAGCTGTTTGCAAGTAAGCAATTTTGTTTGCTTCCTTTGCTTATTTGGCAGTAGAGGAACACGAGATTAACAAAAATTCGAATCCTTGCCGCATAGAACTCTAGTTGACCCCATGAATCTCCAAAGATGCTTCAACATAACATTTCGGTTTCAAAGAGGGTTTTAACCATCTCTATTATATTTTTAGAGAAAGTAAAGGAATTCACAACTCCTTCTTTCAATCAATATATGACGATTGATAATCTCATCTGTTATGATGTCTAATTTATATTTTATTTTACTTACTAAAGAATCTTTCATGTTCTCACTTTCAACAGATTTGAATACTTCATTCATTTTTATTGTAATTTTGGCAATTTTTTCTAAGAATGTATGACTACATGCCTACTGTTATTATATATTTATTGAATGCGGATGTTGCTTTTGGGCACAACCTCCTCGTTTTCTGTCTATTTTCCTTTACTACTTCTTGTTAGTAATTTTTGAACAGTTTGCTGTTTCATGCTTAACAAAAATCTTGTCGTCTATGTTATAGGTCTTCCGTTAGCTCCAGTTACGATTGTGGTAATGCAAATCGGATAGTTGTTTTTTCCTGAGATCGTCAATCATTTCTATTCTTTATTCTTTCGACCGGTTTGCTGGAAAGCTCTCTTCCGAAAAAGCTTCAACCGGTCTCCTTCCAATAGCTAAGGGAATAGCGTTGTTATGTTCATGAATAAATCTATCCAGAAATTTGGACAAGCCTGTTAGTGTTCTTTCCGACTCAAATAGCGTGGAGTAGGATCTTTCAATTTCGCCATTGACCGCGCTGGCGGTTTGGTTTTCTAGTTTGTTGAAATTAAACGGGCTAAGCTAATCTGACGCATATATGTCCACTCAAAAAATTGTGTAAAAATCTTAAAGGATAAAATTTTGGTGTTTTGCAATTCCTGTTGCGCGGCTAGCTCAACCTTTTTGGTTTTTTTTCTTTTGTTGTTGGATTTTGAATTAAAATCGAGTAACTCAGCAAGGCTTGGGGCTTGTATGTTCAGACAATAAACTTGCAAGAAATATAGATGAATAAGACAAATATTAGAGCCACGTGCTAAGACCAATATGTTAAGTGTAATTGTACATAATTAAGTTGTTCATAGTGGTGTAAGAATAGTGTTGCAAACTTTGGATGAAAAGAGATAAACTCTGATTGAACGTAAAAACAAAACGAAAAACGAAGATAAGAATAAATAAAGAAATAAAAATATGATCGCGACTTAAAAAGACCAATACGGCTTTCTAATAAAGCAAGTTAGCTCCTCGAGTCCAGGTTCCTTTTTTTTGCAAAAAGATGAAGGAGACCACGTAATATAAAAAGGGCAAAAGAATTTCTAATGCCATCAGGCGTGTGACATCCGAAAGTTAGATGTTCAGCAGACTCGTTAATATTACATAACTCACAAATATCACATGACATGTAGTTCGAATAATTTTTAAATATACTTTGTCAAAACTGTGGCCATTCATGAGTCTGTGACAAATTTTGATTTCCGAGGAATTAAAGAAAGCGTCTGACAAGAATTTAAAGTTAAATGTGAGTTCTGTTTTTAATTTTTCGTTTAGTTGCTGAATAATGCGATTTCGAATTGCCTGTATAACTTCACTGGGAGTATATTTGATAGAAGAAATTGTACTATTAAATGAAGCTCTTTCTGCGGAAAAGTCAACTTTTCCTTTTAAAAAAAAAGGGATTCATTATATTAATCTTAATGAGAATATGTTGAGAAGTTGAGGACGTCAGTCCAATACAATCATTCTATTTTCAAATGTTTGAATATGTTGTTCAATATATTTTGGAAAATTACTAAAAGTAGTATGTGCGAATGCGATCTTGGATCTGACTAATGCTTTGTACAATGTCAGCGCTGTTTCGGAAAGCATCCCTGACTGATTGTTACTCACCACTTTTTTTACATCCCGATTGACAGTCTTTGAAGGCTTTCTCATAACGTCTTTTACTTGATCAAGTTGACACAATCATAGGTTCAACTGATGTCTAGGGAAAGCATAACAGCTTTCTTTAGACCAGCTATAAGAAAGTTAGTTAATTAACGCACACATTCGTTCCCAGTCTTTAAGAAATCCACTAGCCTCTCCTTACCCTTGAGATTAACAATCCTTATGAATACAGATATTAGGACAGCAAGACAGTATACCAAGGCCACCGTAGCCATCATCACGGCATTCGGGGGTTGAAGTATTATGAAGTAAATTCGCTAGGATGTGAAAAAAGGCCCAATGTGAGCGTAGAGTTCTTAATTTGGGCCTTAGTAAAGTTGGTATACGAGTATAAAAAGTTCTATGAAAGAATTAATGGGTGTGAGAGCAAAATAGTGTAAAAGAGAGTAGGTTCATGAATTGACTGTAAACGCTTATATGCTTTGACGACATGATTTAAAAAACGAAAAGATTGCGACGCAAATTGTTAAATTACGAAAATTCAAAATGTCAAGAATGTTGTGGTCACGAGAACCACGTATACTCAATTTGCGAATTGTGGAATGGCGAATAGAAGTGGTAAAATTCGGACAGACAAACGGGATATGATCAGGAAATTGTAAGACTCCACGTGTGTATAAGAGGTTGCTTACTATTTTAATTTTGAATAGATGATCATTACATCTCGTATAATTGAACATCAGCCTTAAGACAAATAATGTTACGTCTGAGATCGCAAATTATAAATCAAGGAGGTTTATTTATTTGTGGAAATAAGAAGTATAAATGGCGACCATAAGGTGAATTATCGCTGTTGCCAAGAAAGGTGATCTGGAAGATGCAATTATGTCCGCAGTGTTGTTGCCAAGAATACCCATGTGACTGGGCATCCAGAGAAAGTGAAAACAAAATGTATGAGATTTGAGGCCATATAGTAAGGATCTGATTTTTAATATGTAAGGGTGAGGTTTACCTGAGCGAAATGATTGTAAAGCGGATACCACAGATTTACTGTCTGTCACTATAAGGAATATCTTTTGAGGTTGAGTACTTGCTAAGTGGATGGCTTCTAGGATGGCAAGACATTTATCCGAAAATACAGTGCTACATAGGTGATTTGAAAAGTAGGCTTCTATGTTAATATCTAGAAACCAAACACGCTGCCTACAACATCGGGCTTAGATCCATCAGCAAAGGTGAGTGAAAAATGTTTCCATTTGGTATTGACCAAGTTCGAGTAGCTGTGGATTTTTTCACTGGTAGGAACTTAATTACTGATCAAAAATATTGAGAACCAAGAGGAATTTTAAATAAGCTATGTACATCAGTTCGTAGAATGTTGAAGTTACTAGACTTGTCAGCAAAATTTTTAAAGAAGGAGGGAGAGGAATTGGGTGATATAAAGTTGTAAATGAAAGGTAAGGCCGGATGATTCTCTAAACATAGAATTCTATTAAATAAAAAACTGGAAGGGAATTGAAAATTTTGTTAACATATAAATTAAAGCAAAGAGGTCCTATACAAATGCCTGAGGAACACTTGATCTCCTTTATACAACAGCATCATCATTACTAATTAAGACGTTCTTATAGAGGAAGAGGTTATATACTAAATTACAGAATTTGGTAGGGATATTCATAGAGAGTAGGATAAATTTTAAGATGTTGATATTGACGCTGATCAAATGTTGAGATTATGTCCAGAAAGCAGGCAATGAGAATGTGGAAAACACTGAATTTATTGTTGACTGCAAAGTGATGATGTTGTCTTAGGCAGATCTGTAACGTCTGAAACCAAATTGAAGATTGCTGAGGATATGTACCACGAAGTCGTACCAGGTAGAGAGTATATAGCGGTTATTAGAATATTGTTAAATTCTTTTAGCAAGATTTATCCGTTTTCAATATCCAAGATTTTCAGGTGATTGCTAAATAAAGTAGTTTTGATATACTTTAGAATATGGGTATGTGAGTGGCAGCGGGGATTTAGACATAAATGAAGACTAATTTCGATTGTACTACCTAAGAGGATGAGAACTAAGGGTATTCTAGGTACTCAAAGAACTTAGGTTAGGTGTAGAGATCGAATAATCTATGCAAGAAGATACGGAACCAAAATGAGTAGTGTCACCATTATTTAGTAAGAGTAAATTGCTGGTTTCAAGAAAATCTTGAATTTATCTGCCTCTTGAATTGGAGAAGCGACTACCCCAACCAAACTTTATGAGCATTAAAATCACCACATTAATGCAGATATGTCCGATCTGAAAAAAATTAATCAATTAATTGCAGAATCAGAAACATTACAATTAGGTGGAATATAACAACTAATGCCCAAGAGTTCAATTTGCAGAATTATAAATGTAAGAGAATGAAATCTTATTAGATATAAGGATTGCCACACCACCATGAGAGGAGTTGAAAATGCGATCCAATTATAATTTTTAATAGAAAACGAATCACGAGGTTTAACAAAAGTTTCAGAAAGACAGGCGACGGCGATGTCATTATAATGAAAATATTGTTCAAGCTGTTTTAATTTGTTACGGATGCTAGTGCAATTAAGTTGAGCTATTTTTGTTATTAATTGAGAGAGAATAGGGGTACGAACCCAAAAGGGATCGTTGGTTTAGAATATCCATGTGGAAGTCGCGAGATAAGCGTGCGGCTGATTTAATGGTAGAATTTAGTTTAGAGAACGGCTTGATGTTATGTAATTTTTGAATACGATCAGGGATCTTAGATAAGTTAGAGGAAGTGTTAGAATCAGCCTTCAATCTATCTTTTGGTGATCAGAAGGAATATTATCTGTGAGGGGTATCACGGTCTCGGGATTTGAAGATTTTATTTTGGAAGGAAAGATGGTGATTTCAGGAGTTACTATCTTTTTGGAGATAGTAGACTCCGTGTTTGATCGTTTGATTGTTGGTTGAGAAGACGGAGAAGCCAATTTGGGGAAACTTTCTAGAGAGACTGAAAAGCCATTGTTTGCGTGAGCGCAAGCATTTCGAGAGATGTATATTTGCGGCTTCAAACGATATGCAGCGTCTTTTTTGGATTAAGTGATTTTTTTATAAGAAAGACAAGTTTTCGCCCATTACAATTGACACATTTATTAGTTTGGGAGCAATTCGAGGTGCGTTCATAGTTTCCGTCACAGAAGGGCAGAGCCGCTTTTGGATTAAACGCACTTTATCGGTGTGCTCGAAATGCCAACATTTGCGGCATTGTAATGTCGGCACGACATGTGGCTTAACCGGGAAGTTAATTCCTTCCAAACAGATGTGCAAAGGCATAACGTTCCCGGAAAAACTCAAACGGACTGTGTCCAACGGCCCACGAATGTTAGAAGAATGTTCGAATTTATAGAATCACATCATTTCTGCAAGTTTGCAGAAGTCAGGTAGGGGACCGTATTTCAGCAGATTTTTGGGACATGCGTTTGAGTGGATTTCAACTTCGGTAAAATCAGAAGGAATAGACCCCACGGATTTGACAGAATTCGGACAGAATAAAGACGTTATAGATGTAGTTAAGTGAAGTATTGGTGGCAATAGAAGTTGCTGCAGCCACATCTTAAGGGATCAATTTGATTTTTTTGTTAGAGACGAAAAAAATCTCTAAGTTATGGAAATCATGATATAAATTTTGGCTAGGTTCGATTATTGGCAAAGCATTTTTGCTGGACTCGGTAAATACACTGTACGCGCCTCCGGTATGGGCATAAACTCTGGCCCTGGCGATTTTGATGTCTCCTCTTTCGAGGGTGCGCCTTTGTGACCAAACCATATTTCGCAGGTTGAGTTTTGTAGATTTAGAGATGATAACCAGTCAAGTTATGAAATGGAATGGAG
Source organism: Glossina morsitans morsitans (assembly GCA_001077435.1). Classification (NCBI taxonomy): domain Eukaryota; kingdom Metazoa; phylum Arthropoda; class Insecta; order Diptera; family Glossinidae; genus Glossina; species Glossina morsitans. The sequence goes on along the minus strand of CCAG010006864.1, from coordinate 27,777 downwards.
TCTGAGTGTGTAGTGATGTTTTTTGGGTGAGATGAGCTCCTCAGAGGGATGTGACGTTGTCCCTATTCCCAAAATGCGATATTTCACTTTTTCAGATGTTTCAGTTGTTGTCTTTTTTTTTTTTGAATATAATGTACATTTTATGTCAATTGGGTTGTACAACCAATTATTTGTTTTGTTTTTACTTTCCCTTTTGAAATGATTTCGTAATGAATTTTAAATTTCAACTATCGATGAGAGGTGTTATTTTTGCACACTTTCACAAGGTTTTTTTTCACAGTTCAGCGTGATATTTAAAATAATCGTCAATCAGCAAATAAGGATTCTTCTTTTTGATCCAAGAAAAATAAATTAATTCTTCTTAAAATTTGTTTTGATTTTTTTTTTATTATATAATTTGTTCATAGAACACAAATTGTATCACAAGTGTTGACATTTAATTTTCTGAAATTTTTTAAAGGTTTTAAATCATAAAGGGAATTCATTTGGAATTTATTTCCATTTCAATGTACAGCTGTTTTGTCCTAAGATTGCAACTCCAAAAAAGCAACACTAGGTCAGAAAAACTTATTCGAATGCCAAAGTTTTTACTTTTGTAATTTGACAAGTTTGGGAGAGTATATTTAACTGCTGTTGGGCATACATGATTCCTAGAAACTGTTATCATATACGCAACGCGAAGCCAACCGAAAAAAAATACGTAATTACGCCTCTTATGATTTGCCAATACCCACATAGGCCCGTAAAAAATTGATTAACTTTCTCCCAGACCCAAAAACAATGCGAATATTGTATTAGCCACGTATCATTTTGTAAGTAAATTAATAAATAAAACAAAAAAGTTATTTAAAACTTAAAATCTATTTGCCTAATTTGAATTTTCATAGTGTTAAATTATTTTTAATTTTTTTTTTATGTAACAGAATTATATTTTAATTCTATTTTTATGCTATATTATATGCAATTTCAATTTTTTCTATATATTATTTTTCAGAAAAAGTCAAAGGCAATAAAGGCGATTTGTTAATAAATTTAAGTTATTCTCCCCAATACTTTACAATAAAGAATAAAATTTAAACTATAGAATAATTAGTAAAAGTAAGCGAGTTTTCGATGGTATCATAAAACTTTGGCAGGTTACAATAGTGAAGATTGGCGAAACAATGTCTGAATTGCAAAACTTAAACTATTTGCAAAGTTCTTCATAGAGGAACATCCAGTTTGTGCTGCATTTCACAAAATAACATTGCCGCTTGCAGCGAAAAAACCATAAGTTGGGATATCCACAGCTGAAAAAGTACAATTTGCGTCGCATACTTCCAATAACACCGCAGAATAGCAGCCTGGAGAAACATATATTGTAAAAATTATTTACTTTTTTGCTAATACAAACACTTGCCTCTGTAATATAAAAATGGGATCCAGCCTTGCCACCACGGCCGTCTTTGCTATCTATTGCACCGATGCAATGACAAAGTTTCCGCATATTGCTAAAACTTTCAGCGATGGTCTTCCATTCATATTTATTGAAAAGTGCTACGTACATATATCTCTAAATTTCTCCACAGTATTTGACACATTTCCTAAGTGAGCTTGCTCATAATTGGAAGATCTGTGAGGTATGCGACCTTTTGCGAGTCGTACAAAGGCTTTCTACGGGAAGATGGTTCAATTATTATTAGCGACATTCCCTCCGGCAGTTATGTGGTCGAAATCGATAGTGCTGATTATTCTACGATGCAATGCGTGTCGAAATTAATCCGAAAAGCAAATTTCGAGCACGTAAGTGTTAATTACACATAGCCCTCGCAAGTTATACAAGTGCCTTATCCTTTGAAATTGAAACGAAAGAAATACCAATACTCTCAAACTCGCGAACAATGGAAGGTTTGTGTATGTCTGAACAATTTTTGGTGGATTAAATTCTAATATTTTATTTCATTTATTCTCTTGCGTTATCAGATACGAACCGATGTCCTATTTAGTCTCATGGTTTTAATGATGATCTTACCATTGTTCTTGCTGTTAGTATTGCCAAAAATAATAAATAACCCTGAGCCAAAGAAAGAATTGGAAAGCATTTCATTCCCCGAAATTAACAACGACATGCCAGAAATTAGCGAAATGGTCGTTCTTTACTGGCGCGAAACCTCTACAAAAAGCAAGACCCAGCACTTCCAATAAGCAGAACAAGAAAAGGAATTAGTCTTTACACGTTAATAGAACAATAGCATTAAATTAAGAAATTGAGCGAAACAAAAAAAAAAGTGTATTTTGTAGAAAAATTTAAATTATAAAAGCCTTTCTAATAAAACATTTGAGGCATTATTTAAAATTGGTCTTTGGTAAACTGTACTACTTCAAAAAACCAACAGACCTATTTTTTTGCATGCCTAGTACGCTTTCGTTCAGTATTAAAGTTTTCATTAAAGTTTCATTAAGTTGTTCGGCGACGGGTGCTCTTAGTTTCAGACAATTGTACACACCGTTACTTACCGTGTGAGTGAGTTTTTACATAAGTCAAGTTATACAAGTGCCTTATCCCTTGAAATTGAACTCTCAGCTGATTGATTTAATTTAGGTGCATTACAAATAACATTCACGATTTGCCGCACCACCCTTGAGGTACTATTTCCCCTTTAGGCCTACACCATTATAAACGTAACTTAAAATTATAATAATACTTGCAAAAATGCATAAAGCCCCGCTTATTAATACGTACAAGGTATACATAATAATAATACAGATAAATACATGTATGCCGGTGTGTTGCACGCTGCATGACAGTGGTGATGTGTTGAGAGGAGTGTTGATCTGTAAGGGTAAATTAATATAATTACTAAATTTTATATATAAAGTTGATCACAAGCTTACGACGGCCTACGGGAGAATTGCATTCTGCTGAAGCAATAGTGCTTATGCTTTTTTTAAATCTAAAATAAAATAAAAGCAAATGAATACATAATAATAAAGGATAATGTAAAGAGGATAACGGAATATAAATAAAGGATAAATGTAAATTTACCTTTGGCATACAGCGAACCGTCGTTTATATGAGGCCGTGAGCTGAGCCACTTGGACTTGGTGATTTGTATTGTAATCTAAAAAAGAATAATAATAACAAATCTACAAATACATGTAACATTATATGTAACATTATAATTATCTTAGGACGAGAATGAGGTGGTAATGAGCGGCATTTAATTGGGGGCGGCATAGACCGGCTTACACTTATCTTTTTATCTAAGATTAAATACAAATAAGCATGTAAGTTAGAAATTTTTTGATGCATTTTCATTATATGTGAATTACCTTTTATTTGCGGCTTTCGCAGCCCGACTTCGTAAATTTATCTTCCTTGGAGAACCTTGTAATCTAAAAAAAAAGAAAATGTAAGTTAGAAATGTGTACTATTTTTGTTTTTTATTTCAATTACGTTTTATTTGCGGCTTTCGGAGCCTTATTTCGTAAATTTAGCTTTGTTAAAACCAGACGTGTTCCGGTCAATTATTTCTCTTATGTGTTTCCCTGTTAGCAACGTGAACAGTACGAATCCCAGCAAATGTGTTGTATGAATCGTGCCGCTATTGCATGATCCCGCTGCCTTAAAGAAGGCAAGCCGTGACACCACTGTAGCCGGCTCGCGCTTGCCTATTCCCTGCTCCACCATATGCTGCTTCGTGGATGCGTAGAATAGCTCATACGCTTCGACGAACACCTTGTTGACCTCTGTTTTCGGGAACATAATATATTTGCTGGTGATGATTAGGTTGTTTTCGGGTTCTTTCGCTATTTTTTGACCCACCACCTCCTCGTAAAAGTTTTCCTCCTCTTCCGTCATGTCATGTAAGCAGTGTCGGCAATTGTAGCATGCTATTCCGAAAGCCGTGAGTAATCTCATGTTGTTGAAGTTGCAGTTTTCGCAGGTCTGCAAACACTTCACCATCGAGCCCGAATGGTGTGTACTGTTCTTCGGGCTCTTCCTCAATTCGGTAACTCATCTCGTTGATGAGGAGGTAGTCGTTGTCTGTTTTCAATCCTTGTTCCACCTGTAGGTTCCAAAGGCGATTGCACAATTGCAAGATTTCGTCGGCCGATCTCGTCCCGCTTCTTTTTGATGGAGACATGGTTATGAAGAATGTCTCGAGAAGGTCTTGGCTTACCCTGTATGAAGCGAAAGTTGTGCCAGGGTAAGCCTTCACTAAATCATCCATTAATTTGGTGAAATTGTGAATTGTTGTTTCTGTCGGAACGGGAAGGGTGTCGTTCTTGAAAACCCTCATGAAGTAGTCTCTAACTTCCTGGAGTTCGCCTCTGAGCTCTTCCCAATTTTGGTTCGATATGGAGCTTCGATGAAATAGATTGACGAACTTTGCCAGCATCGTGAAGATCTCGCACGTCCGCAATCTCGGGGTCGTTTCGGGACACATCATCTTCAGTCACTGCTTGTAGCATGGCTAGCGTCGCGTCGTTGAAGAATTGCTCCAAATTATTTGCCGAGCGCGATATTGCGACCGTTAGAACGGCGCCTCTCTGGGCCTTGAGTGGATTGGTGGGCTCGAATTTTTTATATAATTTTGTAATTACTGCGACGATTTCTTTCTCTGTATCTATTTTTTCTTTCCATCTTGTGGGAAGGTGTATATAGTCGTATATTATTAGCATTCCTTCGGGTAATGCGAGAATTCCTGTAGCAAACTACTGCTCGCACGTCTAATCCAATGTCTTTAGCCAGGTTGATGTTGTCTAGTAGCAATTTTGGTTCTAATTTCCCATCTGTGGAAGGGTGGATGTTTACGATCATGTTAAAAGCCGTCGCCAGGCTACTTACGGCAAAGACGACGACCGTTTTGTAGGCACACATGTCCTTCTTGTGCTCGTTGACGTATTTGCATTATTGGTGAAGACTTCGTCGAAGTGGAATTGAACAATTTTATCGTGAGGTTTCACTGGTCGTGGAGTGTCTATATGCATCATGTCGCGCAAAAACTGGCCCGGAATCCGAAAGATTCGTTTCGTGTTGGCTTTGCGATTGCTTTGGCTATGCAAAGTGTGCCGGTATAATCGGCCGTGCTGCTGACGCAGTCGTTGACCTCTCGAAGGGCTTACGATGGTCATGTCCTGACTGTAGGAAGCGGGACATGTACTTCTGCAAACTGTTCACGGAGACGAGAAATGCTTTCTCTGAATTGACTAAAAATCTAAGCTCCTTGTGGGAAAAGTTGGAGGTAATTAAGTGTAGGTTTGATGACTGTCGCTTTATTGAGCACTCATCTTCTTCCCAGGCTAGCAAAATAGCAACTCGTAGCGTAGCGTGTGGGAGGTCACCTCTGATTCCTTCTAAACTTGATTCGCTGGTTCAAGTTAGCGTTCTCTCTAACTCTACAACGAAAGTCAGCGTTTCCGATACTGCTGAGTAGGTCGGTAACAAAATATTTACAAACAAGCCGGCAAGTGCTTCTGCTTTAAGTTATGATGAAGTGGCAAGGGTATCTCCTCCCAGTGCCGTCGCTCATTCTAATCAGGCGTCATCGCCTAAAAATAATAAAGAGCAAAATAAATCATCTTCTCCCCTTTGCTGTTCGAGTGTGAACGCTAGTCACCAAACTGGGCATGTCGCTCAAGCTGCTCGTGCAAGTGTGATAACCCCCTCAATATTCTCTCCATCTCATAACGCCCCAGCCGTGAAACCTACTATTCCTACTAGTAATGACATTGGTTTGACGGCAGTTCCTCCAAGGAGAGCAATATTTGTGTCAAGACTGGCACCTGAAAAATCGGTGGATAACATAAAAAGCTATCTGGCGGCGAAAGTCCCATCAGTCAACTTAAAGCGCGTTAGCATTTTCAAATTGGCTCCTTCTCAATCTAGAGCAATATCTTCTTTTAAAATACTAGTTCTGACTGAAAACAGTGAGATGTCGCTAAATAAATCAATTTGGCCAGTGGTGAGCTCAAAGCTCAGCACCTCAGAGCTGCTGAACTTAGGTGTTTTCCCTTTGTGTTGGAAGACTAATTTTCTTTTTCCTATTCACAAAAGTGGGAGTAGACAACTTGTTGAGAACTGGAGAGGCACTGCCAAGTTGAGTGTCTTGCCTAAACTATTCGAGGGAATTGTGATTCGGCATCTGGCCTTTGCCATCAAATCGTATATTTCCCCACTCCAACATGGCTTTCGAAAAGGAAGATCTACGGTCACCCATCTGTTAGAGTTTACTTGTCATGTTTTCAAGGCTTTTTCCAGTGGCTCTCACACCGATGTCGTATACACTGATTTTAGGAAAGCGTTTGATTTGGTTAACCATAAATTACTTATCTTTAAACTCCAAGCCTCTGGCTCCTCTTCCCATTTCGTCAAATGTTTAAGCTCTTATCTGCTTAATAGGTCATTCAGGGTTTTGTTTAACTTCACCACCTTATCTGAATTCCCCGTTACGTCAGGAGTACCTCAAGGTATCCACATAGGACCCATTTTATTTAATCTATACATTAATGATTTGCCTTCGGTGATTAAATCCAGCCAGATCTTAATGTATGCTGATCATGTGAAACTGTTTTCTTCTTTTTCCCTAGAATCGCAATCACACCAGCTTCTAACTGACCTGTATAATTTGGTGGCATGGTGTTCGTCGAATAATATGACACTAAACCTAAATAAATGTAAGAAGCTTTCTTTCTCAAGAAGGAAGTCATTCATTACCCACTATTTCATAGATTCGCACAAGTTGGAGGACGTCGAGTCGTTCACAGACTTAGGCGTTCTCTTTGACCATTGGTTACGTTTTAACTTACACGTCGAGTTCTCGTTAAACAAACCTAAGTCCGCGCTTGATTTTATTAAGAGGTGGTTGAGGCTTGATGATCCTTATTTTACCAAAAGACTGTACATGTGTTTGGTTAGACCTATACTTGAGTATGCTTCTGTTGTGTGGTCTCCTTCTTATAGGTGCTATGTAGATTCAATTGACTCTTTACCAAAGCAATTCTTGCTGTTTGCTCTTAGGAATTTGGGTTGGGATCCGTCCGCTTCTCTTCCCCCCTATGAAAATAGGTTGCTTCTGCTGTCCTTACCATCTCTTGAGAAAAGTAGATTTGTTCTTGGAGTTTCCTTCGTAATCAAAGTAATAAATGTTGCTATTGACTCGCCGTCATTACTTGGAGAAATAAGTTTTAATGTTCCTAACCGCTTCTCTAGGCACTTTATCTTGGTTAAGCTTAGTCAATGTAAATATAATTATGAGCTGTTAAACCCGCTCAGAGTTGTTTGCAAAAATCTAAATGACGTCTATAACTTATTCTCACTATCGGACTCTTTAAAGTCCATTAAAGACACATTGCTTAATACACGTGATTTACCAATGTCGTACTTACAATAGCTTTTAACCATAAAAAATCATCACGATTCGAAAACTAATTGTTGTTAACTATTATCGGTTGCCCAACTTATGCATGTTTGCGATGGCTTAGGGGTTCATTTGCAATTTGGTCCTGTACCGATTGTGGGTGTGGCTCTATGTTAGTTGTGTACATGCTTTTTTCTTTTTTGCTTCTTATTTGTTTTATTGTACTTATACTAAGTTTTAATATTAATTAATTTAAGATTTACTTTAGGAGTCAACTGAATTCGGCTGTCATTTGTTTTAGTCGAGTTTCGGGTATAAGTGGAATAAACAAGTAAATATCTGAATAATATTTATTTTGCTGGGCTTAATATATAGATTCATATCGGCGCATGCATCGAAAAAAGAATTAGTTTTCATCGAGAGGTTATTGACAGCAGTTGAAAAGGATATTAAAATTAGGAAGTCATCAGCATATTGAAAAAGATGAGTTTTGTCATCTTGAAGATCATGCAAAGAAGCTGTGTATAGGAAGAAGAGTACGGGGCTCGAACAACTGCTTTGTGGAATGCCACCACATATTTCAACTTTTTCAGTACCCATCACCAAAACGCGCTTGGATAAAAAATTAAGTATCCACAGCCGTATATTTGAAGAGGAATCAAAAAATTTAACAAAATTCTGCCAAGCTTAATCAAATTGACACAGTCATAGGTTTCGCTGATGTCCAAGGAAAGCATGACAACCATTTTATCTGCTTTTTTTAAACTTGCTATGAGAAAAGATAGTTCGTTAACCCATTCGCAGATTTGCGTTTTTAATAGGCGTAAGAACAAGCTGGAATAATGTTCTCTGTTTTCAAGAAATCACTTAGTCTCTCCTTAACCATGGGGTTGATATTAGTGACATTGGTCTGAAATTACTTAAATCATTTAAGTCTTTACATGCCTTAGGAATGGGAACTATTTTGATGCATCGCAGATCTGAGGGTATGAAGTTGGTGGACCAGCATTTGTTAATTGCATACAAAAGAATGCTAAAGTTGCCTCTAGACAGTGCTCTGAGCATGTCATACTTAACTACTTCACAACCAGTAGCAGTAGCCTTCTTTCTGGAATGTAAAACATACACCAGCTCGTGCAATGAGAAGGGTATGTTTTTGAGACCACTAAAAGGAATTGAAGGTATTGTAATCAGATTGACATGTGGAGTATAGCTCTTGAGCATATCCAAGTATCTTTTATTATCATGGTCATTCCACACAGCATAACCACTTACTTTTCGACTAGAGTGTCGATGACCATTGATGTAATTCCAAAAAGAACGTGGGTTGCCGTTACCACATAAGTCTGTAATCGCTATAGCTCTATGTGTCCTTTTCGCCTTTCTAACAGCTGACCTCCATTCTTTCAGTGTGTTAATGTACTCAATGTAGTTGGCTGGATTGGCATATCAGGAGTTCCACCAAGGTTTAGGTTAGAAGGACTCAAGATCAGGAAAGTTGGTTCTAGCAGACGTGATCACAGACTGAAAGGCAATTTGAATTGATGATAAATCGGATGGAAGATCAACTTTAGACAGACGGTCCATGAGGAAGTTGCGCGAAATGAAATTTTCTATTTTCCTAATGGAAGTGTTGCAACTGTGGAATAGTATGGAAGAGTGCTGACTTTTGACATTGGATCGTAGATCCAAGACACTGCTCGTCATGCGACATGTTTACGAGCATATGATTATGCATATGTGAACCGAAATCTAAATTTCAAAACGAAACCTACATTTCAAAGCGAAACCCAAAATTTCAAAGCGAAACCTACATTTTATCTGAACAGTCTTGCCATTTTTTCCGGTTACAGTGAAAGGTAGTGTTGCCAGTGTTTAAGATACTGAAACTGCTGGAATTGATGACATTTACAAGGATCTTGCCTTTGTTGGTCGATATTTGATTGCCATGCAAGCAATGTCGTGCATTGAAGTCTCCAGCTAGAATCACATTCTGTTCACCGTCAAGAAAGTCACATAATCTCTGAATCTCATCACGAAAGGTTTGTACATAGAGACTGGGTGAAAAGTAGCATGATGTTATGAAAAGATTCGGTTTAAGATTCATGGTTTTGATGATGATAATGTCAACAGCAGAGTTATAGGGAATACGTCTGAAATTGGCACCTTTCTTAACTAATATACTAACACCACCGTAGCCATCATTTCGGCATTTGGTGGCCGAAGTGTAATTCGAAAATTTAACTTCAACCCTGTTTTTATCTTTCAGAAAAACTTCACTTAAGATACGGAAATAAATCTTGTTTGAATTCAAATAAAAATCCAAAAACGACATGTTACGTCGAACACTTTGAATAGTGTATTGTAAAAAGGACAACATATTTAAACTTGAGAAGGAACCCCGGCGGATATCCTCGAAGTGCTGGGTGAGAATTGGCATACACAGATATTTTTTCTTCAAATTCTTTAATAAGATTATGAGGAATCATCGGACGGATACCTTCTTTAATTGCAGAGATTAATCTTTCAAGTTCTCAGGAACGCAAATAATTGGTTGAAATTTCTGGACCCCGAAGACTTGTTCCAGATGGCTTGGGGAGTGAACTGAGAAAAGGTTTGTAGATGAAAAGAGAGGAGATTTGGAAAGGCCCGATTTCCTTTTGACGACGGCATTAAATTTATGGTTGGTTAAAATTTTATTGGCATTTTCATCGTCATCCTTACTCGAGATGGCAGACGCATTCCGCAATGGAGAGAAATTGTCCCCGTGGGAAATGTCGTCAAGACATTCGAAGTAATTTGACGAAAACTTCTCTTTTACCTCTTTATAAGAGAGATTTTCAATTGCCATGATTTTATTGATATTTAATTCAAGCTCCCTGTTCGGACAACACTTGTTGAGAATATTGTGCTCATCAGAACCACAGGACAAACTCTTCGTCTTCGCACAGTTCGCACACTTCGGAGACTGCCCACGGTTCAGACATCTGCTCTCCTTAGCTTTGCAGAATTCAGAAACATGACCGTATCTGCCACACCTAAAGCATTGCTTTAAGGTTGATACAAAGTACCGACAGATGACAATAATTGAATTTAATTGACTTAAGGAGGAGTTTTCCTTTAAAGCCGATTTTGATGCTGGTGGTGGGGATCCACTCATCTTTGTTGTTGGGATTTCTTCTTTGAAAACGAACAGCGGACTTGATCGGAATATCGGATACAGCATTTTTAATTACATCGTCTACACTGTGTATGCATGGAACGTTTCGAATGACTCCGAATCTCTCAGTGAACGACCTCGGTATGTATGCTTTGAAATTCTTTTTACTGAAATCGTTATTTGTGATAAAATTGTTAGTATTGGCAGCAGAGTGAAAGAGCAGTTTGACTCTGCCGCTGCTAACAACCATTTCGTCTTCGGGCACTTTCTATATATCCACCTATTCAAAAATTGAGGTTTTGTCTCATTTTACTTTGCTCTAGCTTTTGTGACAGAACAGCATAAGTAGTGTGGGGAAGCCTTTTTTGGGGTTTTGTATTTTCATGTTGATATGCGAAGTAATTGAAAATCATATAGGATTTGCTCACACACACTATTAAACAGACCTAAAGGATATTAAACATTTGAAATAATTAATAATAATTATTTATATATAATCCGCCTGAGTGGCCGAGTAGGCAAGAGTCCGACTAGCAATTCAACAGTCGTGGATTCAAATCTCAAGTGCGGTAGAGTTTTTATAATAATAATTACAACAATAATAATAATAATAATAATATTAATAAAAATGAAAGCCGAAAGTCTTAGATGCTAGTGCTTTAAGACATTAGTCTTAGAATTTATTCTCTGGCTAAATTTATAATAATAATAATAATATTAATATATATATAATATAATATAATAATATACTGTATATATATGGTGTCTTAAAAAAAGAAAAACAAATAAAGACATTATAGCCAGCGCAGAACGCGATTTCGAATTGAATTTTTTCATTCTTTACTTTTCCACTTACAGATCTGATACTTCTTCCCCTATTTTGATCATAAAATCTGCAAACCAAACTTTGTCGCCATATAAAGGCTAACAAAGGAGACGAAGATGTAATAGTTTTATAAGTTATTCGCATAATGATAGAGATGATAAGGAATATTAAAGTATGGTCTATCTGATCTTAGGAGTTTTTCGATTTGAATGATTTACTGCCTATTATTGATGAATTTGGCAAATATCAAAAACTTTTGGTGTTTGGCATATGACTGCCACCTTGTATACCTTGCGGATTTTGCGCCTTCAAGAAACCTACACCAAAAAACATAAAGACGAAGAAATCTACACCAAAAAACTAAAAACTTATGTTTTCCGTTATGTCACGAAAAATTGGATTGGTATTGGACTTGGTATTATTTAGGAACCTTAAGGATTTAGTAAATATTTTTATATGAGTGTCTTTTTTTTGTATTCAAGCAGAAGTTTCCATCGTCTATTCTATGTGTGGATTCCTGGAAAGCATTTCAGGTTATTGCTGCTGAGATAGAGATAAATAATAATAATAATAATGAAATAAACGCAGATATTGAGAACGCTAACGAAGATACAAAGCGAGAGAATGACAATGAAATAAATCCCGAAACAACATCATCGAAACAAGTTTTTTGCCAATTATTTATGACCGATACTCCTGAGAAATATAGCGACGACGGCTGCTAGAGTCTCGCTCCCGACGCGAGTGGAAACATGAATGCGATCGTCTATCATCACACCGTCTTTCTTTATTATCATGCGTCGTTGACTTTGACGATATGCTTTTTGAATGCTTGTGCGATTTACGTTTTATAGTTGAACTGCTACTATATTTTGAATGTTTCGAAGAATCTGAAGAGGAAGAGCCCGACTTTGAAGACGAAGAAGCAGAGCATGACGAAACACGCTTCTCTTTTTCATATTCTCGTCGTTGCCGTTTCCTCGCAGATTTGTGTTCATATTTCAGTTTAGCAGCCTCTTCTAAAATATTGCCGGCCGTATCCAATAAATTTGACACACTCGCTGCATTAGGAATTAGAGCATTCGGATCTGCAGTCATCGAATTTGCAGATAATGCGGGCAGTTTCGGTTGACTATTTGTTTGTAGTTGAGTTATATATGAGCATGTGGCTGCCGTTAGTGATACAGCTTTATTATCTTTGTTATCGCTAAAGCGGGTAATACGTTCTTTTCTGGCACTTCGTTCTCTATGCCGTTTACCTGTCAACGATAAAATAGAGGTAGTTAGAAATAGATTAATGCATCTTTTTTTCTGAGACTGCGTTGAAATGACTCTTATATAAATCTCTTTCAATACATGAGCCTTTGTATAAACATGCATGTCAACGTACAGCAAAAAGTTCTTATAAATAAATTTAGATCAAATTATCCTCATTCAATCCGACAATCTTTAAAAAGTTTTTCGTCGATAATTCTTGTCCTATGCAAAGAATAACGATAATTTAGAAAATTCTATACCTCCAAAAAATTCTATACAACCAAAAAATTCTATACCCCCAAAAAATTCCATACCACAAAAAAATTCTATACCTCCAAAAAATTCTATACAACCAAAAAATTCTTTACCACCAAAAAATTCTGTACCTCCAAAAAATTCTATACCACCAAAAAATGCTCTATTTAGCCAGCGCTTTGCACAACAATTCTCAATTTAGCCAGTGCTTTTTCTTGAGCAATCATTGAAAGAATGCTTTGCTGGAAATGATATATCTGTTCTATGCAAAACGGAAGCTACTAAATCGTTAAGTGTTTCTAAAAATGTCACACCCAATTCACGAGGTCTAGGTAAGGCCCCTCAACTGACTACCACATAAAATTTTAAACGAAATTTTGAAAATCGATGCATTGGTTAATTTACGATTAACTCTACGAATGCTGTGTGCAAATGCAATTGCTGAGAAAAGCTCTAGAACAAGTGCTGCAACTAATCCAGAGCAATTCATACAAAGCGGTTTTTGGCAAGCCTTCATAAATATTGTGGCTTTGCATAAAAATAATGTGTACTTTTTGGCGTATTATTACCAATAATATTTGGTCAATATGCTTTACCTAAATTTAATGGGAATAGAACAGGGCTTTATAGATTAATTGGCGTTTGTTCCCCCGTCATGTCCTTTATAAGTTCCTCTATTATTTCCTCTACCAGTTCCTCCGTCATTTGCTCTAACAGTTTTTCAATCATTTTGTCTATCAGTTTCTCAGTCATTTGGTGTAAATGCGGTAAGAATCGCTTGTCCATTGCGTCTCATCAAACCCCAGGAAATCGTCGGAATCTCTATATATCTTGATTTGTATTTTTCCGTCTGCTATTAACTGTTTTGTCATTCGCTCCGCTGCGTGACTCAGTCCTAATTTGTGCGTGCATTATCACAAATAGTTATGATAACAAATATTTTATAAGAGTCTTAATGTGTTTGGAAAATAACTTTCTTCATAAATATCCTAACGCTTTGCTTTTTATAAACTTACACGATCAGTTAAAGTGAGCTGAAGACCAGAATTCAAAAGTGTTAATGTATTTAGAAAAATAGTACCTTTTGATTTGTATGCTTTAAGTGTGTTGTGAGCCACTTGCGATATTTCATTATTGGTGACTTCCAGACGCAGTTCGGTAAGCGTACGCCGTACAACGATCATCTATTTTTGGGATGGTATTTCAAAATGAATATAGAAAAGCTTACAAGTAAATTAAGAGCATTGTCATTGGTTTGCGTACCAATTCTTCAAGTTTTTATTCAAAGCTTTTACCCTCTTCCCTTGTTGCTAATGCAGGTATTGCTTTATCCACAAGACGGGCGATTCCTTTATTATCTACAAAATCGAGAGAAACGGGGAAAGCCTCGTTACCTGAACTTTCTTCGTCGCCTTCCTCGACAACGTCCTAAATGATTTTATCAAATTATCGATAAATACAACATAAAGTTAATAGAATCATAAACCTATATGTGTTCTAAGGTTCATAATAAAACTTTCTCATACACGTTCTTGCATATATATGTTTAAGCGATTATGCCTTGGTTTTGTAATTCATTAAAAATACTTACCGATATTTTAGTTTTTAAGGGATTTACCGTTATATCTTTATTCAGTTCCTTATTATCTAAACTTAACTCTTTGAGCTTTTGTTGTCTTTCAAGTTGTTTTTGTTTTTCTCTTTCCATTTTTTCCAGGCCTTCTCTATATTAAATAACGCAATTTTCATGTTGGAATTATTTACTGTTAGGACTTTCGTTATCTACCTTAACCAAGCTGGTAAAATTTTTGGTTTCGCTGCATCTAAAGAAGATTCAGGTTCATTTGGCGTATCCGGCATAGCTTTATTTTCACAGTGACTTGGCACGGTTATCTCTAAAAGCGAAGGAATGTGGGACGTAGAAGACTTTGTCGCTTTTAAGGGTAAGAGAAATATTGGTGTAAAGTTCCTGAATTTCTTTAAGCATTGTCATGCATTGTTAAGCACTGTTAAGCATAAATATAAAAAAAGTATTTTTGCTAAATAATTAGATGAAGAACCTTTGTTTTCTTCAGTATTATAAGTAAAAAGTTATACATATTGTGCAAATTCAATTGTTGTACTATTTTATTATTATATGCTATTATGATATTATTCAAAAGTTCACTTATTTCGTTCTTCTATAAATTCTGTTATTTTTCTATCAATATCTATCTTTATTTTCTTGTTTCATCAAGCATGTTGAAGTTAATCATTTCTAACCAACTATTCGCCTTCCTTATAATCCGTCCAACTGTAGAGAAGAAAAAGATTAAATTAAATAATTCTTCAGCGGGCATATCAAGATTCTTTTCGTTTACAATTTCAAGAACGTTTAGTATTATTTAGTTATCTCTAATTTTTTTGCGTACGGATACGGAAGCAGTTTTTTTTTTGTTTTCAACATTTGTATTAATTTTTAAAGTTACATGTGCATTTGTTTACATTGTTGATTTTATAAAAAACGAGTTGAATTAACTACACGCTTTTTTCTCCTAAATTTAAATAAAATGTCATTAAATTCATTAAAAAAGTTCACAATCTTTTTATAATATAAACCTTTTATAATAAGGATTAAAAGATAAATCACTTCCCGATCTTTTATATTTTCCAAGTAGTCTGCTGTATAGTCAACCATAGCCAAATCTATCTATATATTTCCATCATTCGTTGGGCCAGTATATGTAAAAGTATACCGACAGAATAGTTATTAATAAACAAAAATAAATTCGTGGACACTTATCAGGTTGTACAGTAAGTATTTAAGGGTGTTTTATGATATATATCTTCAAAATAATGTAGAAGAAGGGTGAAGAAAATTCGAAAAATATGACTGAAGCGTGATTCCTATAAACGGTAAAAAGACGCACTATTGATTGTTTCCTAAATATTTCTAGATATTATAATAGAATGAAGTCGGTGGTTGTTTGACGTTAATAGACCTTGAGAACGTGTAAAACATCTACAACATGTCTAAATTCTGACTTGCTCATTAGTCATAGGTATTCATGACAACATACGTTACATTAACTAATCTCAACATTTTTTTTACAAAATGTCCTAAAATTGTAAATAGGATTACAGGCGCAAAGAAGACATAACAATAATTAAAATAGAGATTTATTTTGAATTAATTTATTTGTGTATTAAAAATAAAATTAAGGTTTTTAGGACAGTTTTTTCGCCTTTTGGTAAAGTGTGTCGACAACCTTTCCCATGCTTTGAATAGTCTCTAGAACGCGATCATACGTTTTATCAATTTGGGTTTCTTCAAAAACAATTAAAACGCCTTCTCCTTGATCCAGTATACCGCTGAACTTTTTATCCAATATCATCTGCGATAATTTTTTTTCCACTTGCGGCATGGGCAAAACAATGCATTCTGCTACATGTGAAACCTAGAGTTTAAAAAACGTGATTAGATACGGATGTCGTTGGATTACATTTTACAAAGCCCCTGCGGACCTTATTAAGACGTTCGCGGACGTGAATGCTATAGCATTCATTTTCATAGTGATGCAAAATGACGTGAATGCTACATTGATTGATTGATTTTATGATCTTAAGTTTATATGATCTATATTGTCGTGGATGCTATAACATTCATTTCATATAAGAGTTAAAATACGATGTTCTGACTACTCTTATAATATATGTATAATCAGATTTTGGATATTACAACTAGTTTCAAAAATAATTGCCTGTCTATTTTTGCAGCTCCGTGAAATTTTTAATGTTCGCGAACGTGTTAAAGTATATTACCATGTTTGCGTACGAATAATAAAAAGAAACTCTGTACACATTTCTCTATTAAAATATCTGCCACGACCGCTTTGCGCGTTGAAGGTTTTAAGGACCTATACAACTACATGACTTTCACAAACATCACTGAATGCGTTTACGAAACAGCTTCCAGATGATAACAAATCCTCAAAGTAATTATCAATTCGAAATCTAACGCATTCCCGCTTAATGTAGATGTTAAACAAACAGTTGGTCGATTGGCCAAAATTTTACGGTGGAATAATCAAAATGCAGGCTGATATGATAATTACAAATTTTATCATTTTCAATAATGCTAAGATCGGCATTAAGTTCCAAATTTACTTATTTTTTTCATTCCTTAACATCTAATGTTATTTAGCGTTGATTTAAAATGGGTCAATTGCTTGAATTCAAAAGTAATGTCAATCCTATTTCCTTAGAATTTGTGATAGACATATCAAGTTCGAAACAGATCCGAACAAATTAAAATTTTCTTTTCTATTTATATTTACTTGGACGCGGGCATATGGTTCAATAATCCGACAAAGGTTTTGTTCCAACATAGTATCATATAATGTTCCCAAATGAGCTTTAACGATGGCGTCTTCAGCCAGTTCCTTGCTGTATTCCTTTAAAGCATTTTGAAAATCAGCAAGGGAGCGTTTATGTGAAGCTTCAGCTATAGCTTTCATGGCTTCAATGTCTCGACCTGAAAAGGTGACAGCCTGAAAGAATCGGTTAATTTAGTCTACCTAAAGAAAATAAAGACATCTTACCAGTTTGCCGCTTACGATCTGATTTACGTCATCGGATTGCCCCAGCATGATTTTACATAATAACATATATTTTAAAGCTGTCAGCGCTCTAATATTATCAACTCCATCGAACCCTTCGAAAGCCTCATAAAAGTACGAAAAAGCCGTTTTGAAATCACGCTCATCTGCTGCGTGTAGAATCCCGGATTGCAAATCTAACGCGGCTTGCACCTTTGGAGGACAATATATGGAATTAGCAGTAGTACGTGCCGAGGTTAAGGCGGCTCTTGCTCTAGGCAAATTGCTTAAAGCATGATAAGTTTTACTTTCTAATAACTGAACTTCTACCAAAAGATTTTTGTCATCGAGTTTTTTCAGTTCTTTAAGCAACTGCGAGCCAAGTTGTAGTGCATCGGTATACATAGCTGTGTCAAAATATAAAGCGATCAAACGAGCTTCCAGAGATTGTCGCAAGAAAGTACGCTTCTCTTGCTTGGCCCACTCAATGCAATCTTTGCACAATTGTACCTAAAAAATCGAGAAATATTTCGGCGCATACTTTTAGGACAAAGGGGATTACCTCTATGCCAGTTCCCGCATCCATGTCGAGGAACATATCCACCAGAGACCGTACCAATTTGGCTGCTTTAGCTTTACTGATAAGGGTTAAGAAAGGGCGAGTAACCTTAATAAGATCAGCCAGCTCTTTGGCTTTTCCTTCTTGTTTGTACAATTCTCCCAATTGCAATATACCTTGCTCCTTAATGCTAATTAATTCCTCATCATTCTCAGCGACTTCCTGTTCACGAACAATTTTGTTTAAAAGTGTAATTCCTTCTTCCCGATTAAGAGTCGAAATCGCTTGAGCCCTTTCAAATAACGTTGCCCCGGCCATTCTTCTTATAAAAAAAATTTTTTTTTATATTACGAATCTTTAATTTACAAATGAAAATATTTGAAATGCTTCAAAATTTAATATAAGTACTTATGATGACTTGTGCAATTTCTTGCAATATCTGTAAAACTCTTCTTTCTTTGTTTCTCTAAAGCCTGATTAGCTAACAATGCTTTTAATCGTAAAGATTAGTTGTTTCATTCTGCTTTATAAAAAATAAAAACAGACGATTTTAAAACAGCTTGATTATTCACACGCCAGAAGGAAACAGTGATAGAAATATTCATTTCATATAAGCAAAACCGACGTTTAAAGCGCTACCACACAATAATTGCGTTATGCGTTAGCGCCACGCACAACGCATAACGAAAAATTAGTGAACACATATCTAGCTGCTAAAGGGAAACCGTATGTTACATAAACGTTAATGAAGAAGTGTAAAGTTAATAAAATTAAAAATGTATTTAAATGTGTTTTTTAAAAGTAAAAGAAAAAGAAAAGGAAAAAAGGAGCTTTTGGAATCTTGAGACAATTGTAATTAACACACATTTGAAAAAAGATAGATAGAGACCATTTAATTATTGGTGTTATGAGAATAGGAATGATCCCAACTGAAAAAAAAACATTCCGAAGTGAACAGCATGTTTGATATTAAATGACATTTAATGTATTCAACATTTCTTTAATTTTCTTGTTTGCATAATTAAGCAATTCCGTCTTCAAATTCTGATTACATAGTAGTTTTAGAGACTCTTCACTTCTCAACTAAAAAATATAGAAGTTCAATTTAACTATTTCCAAATTTGTTATATTAGACTTACTGGACATGTTCACTTCCTTCCATCTAGCTTCTTTGAACTTAATTTAATTTTGTTTTAGATAACTAAATATAATTTTGTCAATTTAGTTTTATTTCATTTTGTGTCCCTTGTTGTTCTTTGTTGTTACAATGAAAGTTTTTTAGTAACTGCAAATAACTACTGCAAAGACTAAAATATTAATCATATGACTATGCTTTGTTTTCACGAAAATGTCTTGCTTGTCAAAAACGACGCACGTGCAAAACGACCTTGCCAAAAATTTTCGTCCACGCAAACTACAACGCAAGTTACACGTTCATCTACATTTAAATAGACAATCTATTTTATTTTACTAGTTCGTACGTCATGCGCAGCGCGTAACGCAATAATTTTGTTGTAGTACTTAACATTTATGACGCAAATCAGTTATCAAATCGGAACCAAATGGATTATCAAGTATCTGAAGCTCAGATTTCGTTTTCCAGGTTTGGAATCGTGTAGTTGATTGCACTTAGCGTTGTTTGAATGTTACCGGTTTTTGGGGATCACATAAACACAACAAATGTTAAATACAATCCTCATATTTGTCAAATCACACGAAAGCGAGAGAGCCCACGTTTCGCGTTAGTTTAGTTGTTTAGAGCTGCATTTTAAGAGAAAACAGTTGTAAACGAAATAATTTACTGCTGATCACATTATATTTGTCTGTCTGAATATTGCCACCTCATTCCACACTAAACAAATCGTTTATATATGCTCTTCATATTCGCAACATTTTTGACATTTTGCGTTCACACAGTTTAGAGGCTTTCTCCGCAATTTTATATCTTTTTAAAACTTACCAACAAGATTAACTTTCACAGCAAAATTATGAACCTGCTCCCTTCAGTCTTTTTTCTTCCGCAACTTTGCTTCAACGAAACTCACTTTACGGTGCTCTATCCTACATCTACACCTCCATCGAAATGTCTGACGAAAAATCCTTTCTCTTTTCAGCTTGAGCACCTTGGGGTTTGAATGACCGATCTTGCTCGATTTTATTCTTTAATAATTCAGTTTGCTTCCTTAATGATTGTTGGACGGTGTTTTGGAAGCATCTTTTAATTTTGATTTGCTTTTTTAATAATTTAGTACTTTTATCTGAAGAAAATTTTTATTACATCCATCCGTATAGTACGTCTCTGTTTTTGGCGGCAATTCACAGAATATGATTATTATTAGCTTTTATTCTATGTTATTATTTGGCTTTATTAAACAGTGACAATGATATCAATAATGTTGTTTTTTAATGTGCATATATTATGTACTATTCCTGTTTATTTGTTTCATAATTAGCTAAAATAAAAACAATAACAACGTAAACAAAACTTAAGAATTCTTCTTAATGAACCAAGAAATAAAAAACTGTTGAAGAAATACGAAGGTAGTACAAAACAATTTCAACAATCTTGCATATAAACCCTTCTCTACTCATTAGCTTAAACGCTCATAGTCATCATCAGATTTTCATCTCGCTAATTTTTAAATGTAACCATCCCAACATAAGTAATTAATGTATATAATTTGTTAGGAGAATCCTTACCACCATTGCGGCGTTTAGATGGACGCATGCGAACACGGAAACGGGTAGATTTATTGTTTTAAGAAAGAACATAATGTCAGCATCGTCAATTTAAAAAGTACATGAGAAACTAACTTACCTCGTACCATTTAATGCGAATATTTATTCAAACAGGTGTCGATTCTTACATTAGGAATTACGTATACCCTTCCCACGAAATTTACGAACCTCTTTAAGGCATCCAACCCGTTTATTAAAAGCGGGTCATTACTTAATTAATAATTGGTTTGTTTGTTAATTTATCGATTACAGACGAAATATATATAACAAAAACGTTTATCAACTCGGTCGCGAACGGAAATTAACTTTCAGATGCGTGATGCGCTGCAAATTTTATGTACCTGGCCCTTTATAACCATATGATTTATATTTCGTGGTGCTGTCAATAATGCGGCGAAGTAAAATACAATCAGTCTGCAAAAGGCTTTAACTATTTAAATTTTCCGCTCAACAGTTAATAGTTTTACCAGTGTCGTTAAGATTTGCAGCAGAAATTATTTTTTCGTAATGAAAGCCTGCCGTCTCGAGTTTTAGAAGTTCAAGAAGCCAAGTTGGGTCCTGTACATGCGTACGGAAAATTGATACGCAAATCCTACAAATAACAACAGCTAACTCTGAAAATGGTCGAAGATACTTTAAATCAAGGTAGCAGACTTAGATCAAAAATGGCACGTCCAAAGCCAGTTTATTTGTGGACAGTCACGGATGTGCTTAAATGGTATAGGCGACATTGCGGTGAATATTGCAAATATTCAGAACTATTTTTAAAGGTAATAAGTAAAACAAAATCTCGTGTCTAAATTCGCGAGCCTCTTATATTTGAAAGAACTGAATAGTGATCTTCAATGTTATATAGCTTTACAGGCTCAATTCCGCTCTATGTTTCTTCGAATAGTTAAGTTTCGGGCATCTAAAAATATTTAATTTATCTATTTCCTTTTTTTAACTGTTTAAGGTATAGAAGCATTTTCGCTTATCAATAATGAATGTGCTAAATTCAATTATGACGGCGTGAGAATGGATGGGCAGGGCAGTATGTTATACATTAAATTTTAAACTTTATTGTCAAATAGTAGGCTAAAGAATATATTAAACGTCTGTGGCCTCGATGGAGGAGCTACCAGTGTTTTTTCTAATTTTACTCCACCATTTTCACAGAAGTGCTTAGAAAATTTCCCATTTAACAGAAGTCCTGAGAAAATTTTACTCTTCAGGTAGTAATTTGAATTATTGATTTTTGAACAAACCCGTAGTCCTAGACATTTATTTCATTTTATTCTATTGTAAAATCTATCTCACTTATTCAAGGTTGTAAATGCACTCCGTTATTGTTTTAATAACTTTATCAACTTCAATGAGTTTCACTAATATTGGCGGTTTTCGCTCGACAAAAAAAAAAAAAAAACGCTTGTTAAACCTTGTGCATTGTGCAGACATTAAAATTTATTTTACTATTTTGCGTTACTAGGGTGTACATATTAATATATAAAAACAAAAAACCAAACATTATTCCAGAAGCCAAGAAAATTAGATAACGTCAAGAACTTAAAAACATGGTGTTCTCAATATTGGCTTTATTTTTATATAAGGAAGCAAGGATGCAAAGAAAAAAAAACAGCAAATTATTAAAAATTAATATTTCACACACGACGGTCTGATTCATCCCACATATTTTTGATAGGGTTCATGCGTGGTGATTGGGGAAGGGAATCAAGCACTTTGTCGTACTTTTATAAGAGCTATTCTTAAATTAAACAGAGCTTATGCGTGAGGTCGCTATCTTGATAGACTAAAATTAAAATTAAAATTTTTCTTCAATATTCTTAAATAACCTTCCTTGGTTAACATGCCACCAATTTTCCGATCCCATTGCATACCCAAACTATAACATGATCATTGCTATGCTTGCCGTAAGCCGTTAGTACAAGAACGTAACAGGAAGGTAAAGAATAGAATTTGCTAGGGAAAACGCCCAATTCATAGTAGAATGACTGCTGATGACAGCAAATATAACGGAGAAAGTGAACTTCGAAACGTTTTCTCCTGTCTAAGCTTTTTATTATTTTTTTGTACCAACAGCGTACGGCGAGCATAGCAATGGTCACGGGCAAACTTGGTATTTCGAAAACATTCAAATTCTACCAAGATATCGATTTCAAACATAAGTCCTGCTTAGTTTAAGAATGGCTCTTATATAAAATATGAGAGACGAATTAGACCGCCATGTGTGAAAACACTCAACCTCTTCTGTCCAACATCTGCAAGAAGAACGAAGTAAGATCCCTGTTGCCTACACAAAAAAATTATACAAAATATGTCCAAACGTTTAAATGAAGTTATTAACCAAAAACTATACCCCACCAAATATTAATTGTTAATAATGTGCCGTTTTTTTTCTTTTCACTATTCTTTGTATGAAAAATATATTAATGACACCATGTTTTTTGAGTTCTTGAAGTTATTTAATTTTCTTGTCTACTGGAATAACCTTTTTTTTTTTTAGCAATATAGTAAAGCAAATTTTTATGTTTGGACAATGGACTAGGTTTAACAAACGTTTATGTTTTGTCGGAAAACCCCAATATTAATGAGACTCGTGTAAACAATTTACATTTTAATACGGGAAAACCGCTGTAGCTCGATTGTAAAATAGTGAACACAGGTTTAGAACAATATAAAAGTGTTTCCGCTGTTGTTGCTTCGCATCTTTTCGTTTATTTCGTCTTTTTTGTGTATGCTCTTAAATGAAAATGAGAAGAACTGAAAGCTTCTGTGTTTATAAATTTATATTTCACTTCTTCATTTGTTTACTCATGAGAGGGTATATTCATTTTGTCAAAACGGGTGCAAGGCCCAGAAAGTAACTTCAGAAACCCTGCAAAATATATATATTCTTGATCAGCATCAAACAGAATGTTTAAATATGCCTGGTTATATGCATATGTAATATCTGTTGTACACATTCTCTGGCCGACAAAAACAAAGCTTTCGGCTTCAAATTTGGCAAAAAGTTTATAAGCCCTTGTACGCTGTGGCACGTAAACCGAGAACTCTGTTTTCCGAAACGAATAAAAAGCAGTTGCTTTGCTGAATACTCATAAACTATAGCAGATACATGTCCGCAATCAGTGCGCCGGGATTTACTATGGTCGTATCTCTAGTGAGTGTTTAGTTTGGAAGGCATAACACTTATCGATTGGGTACGCAGACATACTAGTTTGCGGCCACATCATCCCCTTCCTTCACTTCTTCTTTCTGGTCACCGTGTTACATAAATGGGGGACATGCCCTGAGTGACTGGTAACGTTAAAAAAAAGCAATGTAAAATTTTGACGTACGTTCTGCGGACGATGCGGCAGTACTTGTAAAAAAATGCGGCAAGTAGACCTGGGCTATCCTATATTATAGTGTATCAATATTTCACTTTTTTTAACACCCTTAAGACGCGCAGCATGTCCGTCTGCCCAACTGTGTAGTATCTGCGGTAAACATTCTCCCGTTCGGAAAATTAAGAAAACCCAAAAGAATTTGAAAATGATCCCAACCGACCATAGGCTACGCCTACAATATCCACAAGCCTATGGAATGAAACTGCGAGCATCTTTGCTTTCCGTGTTTTTTGCTTGTTACTCATAAAATGGAACACATACGTCTTAAAAATTTGCGTTTTTTAATTTGAAAATAGGAAAAAAGTCAGCCACGCTCACGTAATATTGTAGATTATAGAGCTCTAATTTTTTTTTTAGTTGCTGATGGGTGTAAAATATTAGGCCATAACCGATTATAATTTTTTTTTTTTTTACTTTAAATAGTTGTGTTCATTTACTTATTTATTTTAATTTCAATTAATTTAATATATGGAGACATTCGTTGAGCCAATAGAAGTATACTACAAGCAAGTTACTTAGTATAAGAAAGATAATAGCAGATTTAATATATGCTATGCAATACTGTAATATGAAAATAAAAGCAATTAAAACGAGAAAAAAAGGGGATATGCTACCGTATTACAATTTACAAATTGCATATAGAAGTTACAAGTCGAAAGTGGGAGTTACGGATTGGCTCTCTAGTCACATAGAAGGATCAGAAAAAAATAGAAGACAATATAAGCAAATGCAGCTAGATAGTAGCGGATTGGAAGCAGCAGTATAAAACATAAGTAACACCAAAGTTAGTCAGTAATATCGAATAGATATAAAACCAACGAGGAAGATGACCACAGAAACGCTCAGGCGAATTGAAGATTCGAAAGAATATCGAATCTAAGCAAATGCAGCTAGATAGTAGCGGATTGGAAGCAGCAGTATAAAACATAAGTAACACTAAAGTTAGTCAGTAATATCGAATAGATATAAAACCAACGAGGACGATG
The DNA here is from genome assembly GCA_001077435.1 of Glossina morsitans morsitans. Classification (NCBI taxonomy): domain Eukaryota; kingdom Metazoa; phylum Arthropoda; class Insecta; order Diptera; family Glossinidae; genus Glossina; species Glossina morsitans. The sequence continues at coordinate 2,686 of CCAG010006864.1, read as the reverse complement.
ACCACAGAAACGCTCAGGCGAATTGAAGATTCGAAAGAATATCGAATATCCTACTTGTTAGTAGCAAAGTGCGAAATGAATTGGTTGAGCGAAAGAAGCTCCAGCATCGCTTAACTCGAACTACAACGGATCACTTATAGCAACTGCTTCTGATTCTAGAAATGATGACCAGCGGACTCCTAGTAGGATGAGTAAAATATATTTGAAGTGACTGGCCAAAATTTTATCACCCTAAAAAAGAGGAGTAAGTTGCAACTTTAGGCGAACTGCTTGAAGGTATAACCGAGGAATCGCTTTACATGTTCAGAGATACGGGCCCGTCTACGGACACTGTGTAGGTAGCAAACAATTGTATTGGTAACACTTTGTAGTCTAGCGAAACTATGCGTCACAGGGCCGGACACCACTTCTAAGCCATATAGCATATGCGGCACCAACAAAGCCTCATTTACTCGATTGATGTAGTTAGATTTTGGAAAAAATTCCGCGCAAAGCTCCTATCACTTTGCCATGTATGTAATCTATATGCTTCTCAAAGGGGGGGCTGTAGACAATATATATGCCCAAGTACTTAAGTTGGCCAGCAATAGCTATTCTATGTACACCAATAAAAAGTTAGTTAACTTGTGGAGATGATGTTCGGCATTACTAAAGAGCATAGCCATAGATTGAATTAATAGGTAAGAAGTTCACAACTAACTATTTCAAAAAAAGCCCGAGACTATAATTAATGTTAGAATCTGAATAAAAGACAAATGTCATCCGCAAATAAGTGTGGCCTACAAACAGTGGTTTCAGTGAATTTAGATCGTTGACATATATAATGAAAAGAAGAGGACGTAAAGCGGAAGTCTGTGGTACCCCAGAGAATAAGCGACAAATTCCTGAATAAGTACCATTAATATCGACAAATTGGGATACACGAGTTAAGTATGAGTTAATAAGTTTATAAGCAGATTTAGAAGGCTTAAATAGCCTAGCAAACTTTCGAATTAATACACAACAAGTAGTGGAGTTAAAGGCTTTACGTAAGCCTGGATACATTAAGAACGTCAAAAAGCTCTCATTAACATTATTTCTAATGGTACCAGTTAAATTTAGTAGAAAACAAGCGGTATTATATATATGTCCACAATGGCAGGCATATTGAGAGGGTGAAACGATCTTATAAATGGAGGAGACAATCTGATCTTTAAGAATATGTTCAATAAGCTTCGACAAGGTAGGGAGAATGGAGATTGGCCTCACATTACTGGGTCGTCTAAGGCAACAGTTTTAGCTTTAAGAATAGAAACAGCGAGGGCAATTTTCCAAGCAATAGGGAACTCATTTCGAAACAGAATTAATATGAAATGTTAGCAGGCGGCAAATGTAAGGGAAAGCACGTTTAATAAAAGAAAATGGGGTTTCCATCATTTCCAATCGATTTAGATGTGACTCTGCTCAGGGCCAAACACAGGTCATCATCACATATGCATCTAAATGAAAAAGACCCGTCAACAACCCCAGATGTGTTATCAGGCTCAGGTGCGAGCGATATTAGCAAAATAGCTATTAACCACATCGACATCAAAGTTATGTCAGGAGCCATTATCCTCACAATAATCACAACTTGTCAAAACTTTTCACAAAACCGATGGGTCAATTCCAGAAAATAAAGTAGCGAAGTATTTAATCCGATTGCGAATGATTCTTTTTGCTCTGTTACGATAGCGACGATAGACTTTAAAGTCGTCATCCAACCCACACCATTGATAAGTTGAATATGACTTGACTTCATCCAAGTTTCAATTTCATTAGGGATTTTCTTTCCTGGACTAAGGCACACAAAGATTCGATAAGGAAACTCAGAAGATACCATCGCGAGTCAATATTAGGAGATCTAAGGAAGGAAGGTGAGTCAAAGCAGGCTATACTTGTATAGAGCCCAACCCAATCAATGTTTCTGAAGGGTCTGTGTTGAAAGTATGGCGTCACGATTACTCGATTAATATGAAGGGTAGCAATAATTAAAGTATGGTGCGATATGGAAGCGCATTCCATCTGATCACAGTCATTAGTCGTAGAGCAATCACTCACCAACCAAAAGTCCAACGATGAAGTGGTTCGATGTGCAACACTAAAGTGTGTTGGGTTAGAATTACGGAATATAGATAAACCGCGTTTAAAACGGAGCGATTTCGTAAGGTTACAATTCAAATCACCTACAACAATAGTTTTAGAAGAGTTTAAAAATAAGTTGAAGTGTTTTGTTTCGAAGGAGGCAAGATCCAGAGTTTAGCAACTCTGCGCCCGGGTTGTGGTTGTGTTTTTTTACTTTGCGCGTATAAATTTTGTAATTTTTATTTTATTTTCTGATTTAAACAGTTTTAAAGTCTGAACAACTGTAAAATTGCTATATGTAGTGAAATATATTGAACTTTGCCTTTAATTTATGTTCATTGCATTGTTCTATGTGCTGATATCATTTTGGTTTTTATGACCAGGATTTGGCGTCCTTGTGAAAACGAGTCTTTTATGCGTTTTTCTTGTTCTTGCTTGCCAAATATCCGCGTTGGTTTGCATAATTTACAGTTTTCTCTTTGCTTACTGTGTTTTTAAAATGTGCGAAACTTGCATTGTAAATCCATTTGATAAGGTTTTGTGTTTTTTCCCTCTTCATAAATTCTATTTTGTCTGTTGCCTT
>CCAG010006859.1:0-46443 GCA_001077435.1 Glossina morsitans morsitans | reverse complement strand
GCAGAATATCACAAGCATTGCATCTATGTGGAGCGTTCCGCTAATTTCAGAAAAACAAGCGCACTTTTTAGTGAAACCGGCTTGATTTTAAAAGAACACTTCAAGTTGTTTGAATAATTTCACAAAACAACTCTAATCCAAAAAAAAAATATATAAGTTAAATTCAACAAAATTCAGCAAAATGAAGCGGCATGACTTGCTCTAATTAGAAAAGTGTTTATACCGTAAGGATCTTGCAAAACAAAGAGTAATTAACATGATCAGTCATGGTACGTCTTGTGATCAGTGCAGTCTATCTCATGCAAACTTTTAAAATATTTTATTAGAATAACTTTTTTAGTGCAATGCTATTGAAAATAAATAACCTCAAGTTACTAACAGTTTCAGAGAGATTTCGTAAGAGAAGTATGCAAAGCTCATGTAATTTTAGTCGAAATGAATCGCCCTGATGTAGTCTACAAGATTGGGAAATATCTATAATTTTCTAATCAACTATCTAATGTAGCTTTTTAATCCTTTTACGATGCATAGATGTTAGATACTTAATAACACATTCAGATAATTTTATATCTTACAGGCAGCTTGTGCTAAAATTTATTACTTTCCCGATTTCTCAATATCACTTTACTCACATTGACCTCATAAATGACGAACAGCATGCATGTTTTTATATTCTTCATCAGAAGTGCGCGCATTAGTTCTGTTAGACCGTGGATAACGCCCGATGACAAGCATCGAAGGTAACTTAGAAAGTAAAAAATGTTGTTCAGCATAAAATGAAGCGGTATAACATGACTTGCTCTAATTAGAAAAGTGTTTATACCGTAAGGATCTTGCAAAACAAAGAGTAATTAACATGATCAGTCATGGTACGTCTTGTGATCAGTCCAGTCTATCTCATGCAAACTTTTAAAATATTTTATTAGAATAACTTTTTTAGTGCAATGCTATCGAAAATAAATAACCTCAAGTTACTAACAGTTTCAGAGAGATTTCGTAAGAGAAGTATGCAAAGCTCATGTAATTTTAGTCGAAATGAATCGCCCTGATGTAGTCTACAAGATTGGGAAATATCTATAATTTTCTAATCAACTATCTAATGTAGCTTTTTAATCCTTTTACGATGCGTAGATGTTAGATACTTAATAACACACTCAGATAATTTTATATCTTACAGGCAGCTTGTGCTAAAATTTATTACTTTCCCGATTTCTCAATATCACTTTACTCACATTGACCTCATAAATGACGAACAGCATGCATGTTTTTATATTCTTCATCAGAAGTGCGCGCATTAGTTCTGTTAGACCGTGGATAACGCCCGATGACAAGCATCGAAGGTAACTTAGAAAGTAAAAAATGTTGTTCAGCATAATCTTTAGAGTTTTCACTCATTTCGCCCTTATATCATATATATATATATGCATATCTGTCATTGAAAATTTCACCGTCGCTTGCATTGCGGTGGATAATCGAAAAGAAACGAGAAACGCTAAATGAAAGAAAATCGTGTTTTCAATAAATTACTTATCTGAAGTCGAAATCAATCTAAAACATGACACAGATCCATTTCAAGTTTGTTTTTTTTTTGTTGGGCGAGGAGTGCTCCGATCGGACGATCGATACTTATACAATTAGAAAATAGTGCTGAGTATCTAAAATTTGCCTTAAGCCGTAGCTAACTTTTTATTTATTGTTTTTGTTTTTGTTTTTCTTCTATTACTTATATCAGCAAGTTACGATTATTTGTAATACGTGCTGAAAACTGCATAATAAAATAATGGTAAAGAGTTGTAAAAACGTCAAATTAAAACAACAAGAAAAACAACTATTTTCTATTTGTTATTCAGGATTATGTTGTTGTCTTTTTGTTTTGCGCCTTGCTACGGTTCATATGTGATGTGATGTAAAATTCTAGAATATGTTAAAATTTTTAATTAAAAAAAAAAAAAAAAAAATACGGCTATAAACCTTAATTATGACAATTTGGTTAGCATTTTTATATATTTACTATACATCCAGGTGGAATGAGAGGGTATATTATTTAAAGTTTATTACCGTGCGTCAGTGAGACAGTGGTGGTGATGGTGGTAGTGATACCGATAGCGAAAGCGATGACGTTACACTTGATGGTTGATAATATCAACTTGGTATTGGTGTTGTAAAAAGAGAAGAAGAAGAGAGAAAAAAACGTAATAAAAATAAAAAAACACAAGCACTAGAAAAGCGATGTATAATAAATGCATATTTGTTTCTCTTTTGCACACAACGAGAGTTTACGAGGCCACAATTTTTTTAGTAGGACATAAACTGAACCGAATTAAAACGGAATGTACAAAATGAGCAAATAAAGGAATGAGCATTAAAATGAAAGGAGTAATAATAACGCTTTTGTTTTACAAAATCCTTTTTCTTCTTCGTTACCTTCTTTTAAAGCTTCAAGCTGATCAAATAAGTAGTTTTTTCATATCCCTCTTCCCACTATAAAGCGGTGGCGATGGCACTCGGTCACATACATTTTACAGTTCTCGTTTGTTTTACTCCAAAAAAAAGAAAAAACAGACACACACACATATATATACATACATATGAACAATTCCCATACCACCAATCAGCGCCACTGTTCGTCGCCATTGCTATTAATAAGTGCCTTTGGTATGCATATAACATGGCTTTGCTTTATTCGAATCGGGTTATTATTTTTTGTGAACCTTAAAATATCGTGATGTTTGTTTGTAATAAAAATTAAATTAAAGGCAGTTTTATTTATAGATTTACTTTGCTGCCAATATTATTACTATTTTTAAACAATCACCGCTTAATATATTCGATATAAAGAGAAGACTACGGTACACAAAAGCTACTCAAAAAATGTCAAATTTCTAAAAATTCAAAAGCATGTATAACGAATTTAAAGTGATACGTATGTAGCCCATATTTTTATCTTTGTTAAACGCTAGAGTTATCTTCACATCTTTCCACGTCTTTGGTAAGAGCGGCATTGAAAAATGAACAAAATGATAATAAATATGATAAAAACTGAATGAAAATAGCAAACACATAAATAAGCAAATAAGTGTAGGAATTAGTAATAGTTTTAGTATTAAGTTGATGAGTGATGGCAACCTTGTAAAAAATACTTGCAGAATGTAAGAGGTTGGTTGATAGAAATGAAGTAGAAATCTTACTTTTCTTTAAGTACGTAATATTTCGTTGTGTCGCTACTACCGATTACCAATAAATGGACAACATCACAAATGCGTTTTACAATGGAAGTGATCGAAAAGGTGGCCCGGTCTGAACAATTTTCGATCTAAAATCCGTACACGTCAGTCCATCATATTTCATCAAAATATATTAACATTCATGGTCGGTAGGTTAAGTACAATAAAACAAGACGGACGGACAAGCTTAGCTTGATTCAGAAAATTTTTCTGAATCGATCGGTATAATAAAAGGCTGAATGACTTATCAATGGTCAAATATTGCGGTGTGAAAACTGGAATAAATCTGCCTAAGTGAATTTTGTCATACGTTGAGTTGAAATGTCAGACTCAATATATCCGGAAACACATTCTCGTGCAAGTGATTTCATCAGATAGAAAATGGCTGCGCTAGCTGGTTGAAATTATTGCAGACTAAGTTATCTGAAAGCTGACCCAGCCGGAAGAACGTGAGCGTATGTTTCAAGGCACAAATTAATAAAATTCTGCCAAGCTTTAATTAATCCTAAATATCGAAGACAGTTAAGCGAATGGAAGAACTAAAACATTAGGTGGAAGTAAAATTTGAAAATATTCTCGCGTGGCGTACTTTCCCGATACTTCCAATATTTTTGATACAAAATACATAACAGTTCAAGTTACGGCAAAAGATCTGGACTTCGCATAAATGACATAATCAATGGAAAAAGATTTTGATGTCGGCTTTATTTGCTTATTTGTCTCTGGTATTTGTTTTCTTTTTTTTTAAACGTATGCTGCTCAATACGTTACGGATTTGTCTAACAAGCGCCATGATACCGTTAACTTCATTTACGCTGCTACAGTCATAAAATTTGGTTTATTTGTTTTTATAAGCAAAAGTGCAAGTTGAAAGAAGGTCAGCATAGACCAGCGGAAACCTATAAAAAAATTTTAAATTAAACTTTATCTTAAGAACGCTAAATCTTGTCACTTATAAAGAAATGTTCAAGTAAAGTTAAAGTGGAATGAGAAGGCTTTGAGCAGCTATGGCGGCAAAAGTAAAAACGAACTCATCAAAAGATAGCGTTGTACATGAAAGTTTAATTTACTATACTATTTGCATGGAACGTCAAACGTTAAAGAGTTCGAAATTTAAAGTTTAAGTTTAAACGAAGCATATTTTGCATTGACGAAGATTTACGCAAACATGAGTTTTTATCGGTACTTACTTCAGAATTGAATTAATGCATTTAATGAATTTTTCGTCCTTTAACATGAAATCATTTAGAAAGAAATATCATTTCCAGTTAATTAAATTTACTGTAACAAAAATAATTGCCACCCTAGGCATACTATAATAATTCTATATATATATATATATATATATATATATATATATATAAGAAAACATGCATATTAATAAACAATGTATTTGCATTTTAATATTAAACAAACATTTAATGCAATCGATCGAATGTGTTTTTCAATTGCTTATTTATAGATTTGTGCAATGTAAATCCAAATAGAAGTATTGTAAATAAAAAACTTGAAAACATCACAATACCATACACAACTCATATATATAATAATTTATGCAAAAATAAGCAAGAAAGACTTTTGCCTTAAGGCGAACATTTGATACCCACTTATAACTTATAACTATCGTTGAAATTTTTATTAACAGCAGGCGGATACGCTTGTATGTGGTATCTGAGACAGGTTACAAATAACATACAGTAGAATTATTGGTGCTTTCGTTGCGTTGTGACATCACAATCGATAGGTAGGTACTAAGTCATCCTCAGTCCCATAAATGCATAATATTGAATGTATCTCATAATTCTTGCATGTTCTTCTTAATCCTAATTTTAGACGGCGAAAACTTAAGAAGACCAATCACCCAAGAATGGGATCAACGGAAAAACAAATTTATGAACGGATGGATATCTATACAGGGGATGGAGAAACGGGTAGAATTATCAAGTAACATAATTAATAAAAATACAAAGTCACGGATAAACGGACGGATTGACAGTTAGACAGATGGACAAATGGATCGACGCACAGATGTAAGAGCACACAAATCGACTGATAGTTGAAGAAGCGAACATACAAAAGGATAGTCGAAGATATGGTTTGGAAAACCGAAACTTGGACACATGGGTGGAGGGTTATCTGAATGGAGGCGACTAAATAGCTGGTTGGAAGAGTGGATAATCGCAAGAGTGGATAATCGCGTAAGGCAAGGGCAATGAATATATGAATAAACAATGGGATGAATAGATGAATACGCAGATGAACTGACTAGCATTTGTATAAATGAACAGATGGACATAACGAAAGGACGAAAGAATCACATGAAAAACGGATATCTTAAGCGATGGATGAATGGATTGGAGCACTGATGGGCAAACGGACGGGATCTCGAACGACGAAAATATCGATTTATCTTCTTGTGCTTAGTAGAAATACATGAACTATCTATGATCTCTGAGTTCTAGACAATTGGAAACAAAACATTCTTTGCTTGCATCCTTTGACACGGAGTGATTATAAAGCAACAAGAACTTGTCAGGCAAACGTCTTTTCAAAAAAATTACCAAAACTTATCGTAGTCCTCTAAAAGCACAATGCGTAAAGGAAAGGAGATAAGGCGGTCAATGTAAACTATTCTCTACGTATCGCTTACGAAGCGAAGCTACTATGCAGAAACCTTTAAAATGTGAATGTCGACTGAATATCTTGCTTGGTTCGTATGAAATTTAGAGAATTCGATTTTTGAGTATATTTACATTTCTTTGTTCATATATGTATGTACGTATGCATTTTATCATCATATGCACGATGTATGCATATATGCAACGAAAATACCCCCAAAGGCAAAACAATTCGACTAAAGATACAAGACTCCTATATATTTATATATGTATACGTAGTGCGCACATTAGCTGACTGAAAATGCCAACTGTGTGTACGCGTAAAATATTTAACAACGATACAAACAAATTAAACTCATTTCAAATGAATTATGTGCATTTACTATATATGTATGTATATATATGTATAGTAAATAAATGCATTTGTCTGAGATTGTGTAAAAGTAAATAAATAAATAAACAAACGAACAAACACAATAATGTAAATCATTTACACGAATAGTCGGAGACAATCAGGAACATGCAACAGAATAGTTGCTTATGGTTGGAAATGCGCGCGTTGAATTTAGTAAAATGATATTGGAATACATTACAAAGTGCCTGAGACGTATTTTAATAAACGTTGGAGTACCACCATTCCAGGTGGATTGATAAGACAAACAAACAAAGAAACACAGCACATTACGTGTACGGCAGTGTACAGTAATCGTTTCTACGAGAAATTAAATCGTCAGCACAGTAACAACAATATGGCATCAGAAAGGAACTTACTGCGTAAAGCCGTCTAACATTTTGAGCCCCTTGCTTACTAAAAGGGGGATACACAGGTGTATAGCAAAAACATTGCATATCAATAAACACGTTAATGCCACTTACAACAATAAGGACCACAAAGCTTTGCATACGCATAATGCTATAGTTTCGTAGGGGTATAAATGATACACTAACTTCTACGAGCTTCGTAAGTATACTAATTTTGTTATCCGGCTTGCAGCCGTCAAGAATGTAAGACCAATGTATGTATGCGTATGCATGTTTTCAGATCGAAACACCTGGTAAATTTATATAAAAAACCCTGCTTTGAAGAGAATAGAATGACTAATGTTCTGAAATTCGCTCCGGCTTAGATTTGGAAACGAGGAAAATCAATTACTATGAGTCGCTGCAATTCCAGTCAAGGTATTAGAAAGACTCGGCACTGCAAATAGACATATTCAAGAGATATAACATCTCAATTTTCGACTCGTTCTGGCAATGCAGACACCTATGCTATCGACTCTCAGATTTCTCTGAATATAAGATATATCAGAAAAATCGCTGATGAATAAAGATGATTGACACGCTCGCTTTGCTTCATATCCATGTTCCTAATCACTGGCTGGCCATATAACGTGTTCATTGCACATACCTTCCGCCCTGCCGCCCTTCTCTATATCCTCTACGCATATACACCCACACAACAATCTTAGACGCAGAATAAAATCTAGGCCTTACTAAGGCCTCAAAAGGAATCCCCCAAACATGTCAGCAATAGCCAAGAATGAAGAAAACGAAATTTACTTTCTATATCAGAGAATGATTTCCAAATAGTCGTTACCTTTGTAGGTAAAAATTCACTTTGAGGTGATGGTATTGTTCCTCTCTTGTCCGCCAACACATGCTTCCGCCGTGGCATGGGTAACAGTCATAAGGGAGATGAATCAAGACGATGCAGTAACACTAAACGACTGGGGAGTCGTCTTTTGTAGATGGAAAGTCTAACTCACACACACAAACACCCATTTTAAAAAACGTATATATAAATAGTATGCATACCCAAAAGCATAAAGGAATAACATATGGTTGAATGAGAGAAACTCTATGGCTTTGGTTACCAAGTAGATTGCCAGTCTTCGCTAGGCGTAGAATGTGCATGTGTATGTTTTAGCTTTACGTGTTATTATTACTATTATTTTGATGCATAGCACGGTTGAAATGTAAACGAAGCCAATCTGCATCTTTTTTGCACACAAAAAAAATAGCATAGTTTTGCACAAATGCATGTACATCTGCACATTTCGTATATATATAATGTACAGCATATAATAAACTAAATATCCCCTACAAATAATCGCAACTCCAACAAATGTAAAAAAAAGAGGAAATGGATTTTTTTTTTTTGCTATTCTTGTTTCTCTTTGAACGCATACACGCTGAGTACAAATTGGTTCAATTGTTGTAAGAACGTTTTGTGTAGGTGGGCGAATATAAATTAACATATAGTACATTAGTGCACATATATACATGAACACATACGTCAATATTTTACCCACTGTTGGTACGTGGCACACATAACAAAGCAAACAAAAAAACGGAAAAAAATTTATGAAAGCAAAGAATGATAAAAAACACAACAATTTTTAAATTGCTCGTGTGGAAAATATTTTCCACATTTTCCTCTTTCTTATTTTTCTGGCTTTCTTAGTTGTATTGCCGCCGTTTCCACTCTTTGTCGAGCTCTGTATTTTTTTTTTTTTTTTTGTTTCTTTGTTTTGTCGGAAGTTAAGTATATTTGAAGGTAAACATGTCGAAAACACGTGTTAGTTGTAATGCATGCAACGTTTAACAGGCATTAGCTTTTTTCTGCTGTTATTGTTTTCCTTTTTCTTTTTTTGTTTTTTTTTTTTTTTTTTTTTTGTGTATAGGATGCTGCAGGATGCTTGTTAAACCCATTAATAGAGAATAAAGGTATGCTGACTTAGTCGTTGCTTTTGTAGAACCAGGCAAGAACCACACAAAGGCCTTTATAAAATAATCGGTTCATGAACTTTGAATTATTTTTACTACTTGTGTCTATGTGTGTCTCGGCTAGAGATAAAACACTCGAGTTTACCTCACTTCAGCCTTCCAATACCTGACCTAAACGACTAAAAAAAAAAAAAACAAGCAAAGGTTTTCATTTTTAGGATTAGTTTGGAATTCAAAGACCCTAAGATTTTTGTGCAGTCCCTTGCAGTGATCACGCAGTCAGTTGAAGATGTCGCAAAGAAATCACAAGACGAGTATAACTTATCCTACTTAATACGTTACTTTCTTTTAGCGGTATAGTACCACATCCCTTAAGTTGATTACGACGAAAAATTGCGGTTTGGCGTTGGTTGGAATGGTATATAATATAACCATATTCGTTTACTCACACAAACGGAAATTTTTTTATTATTGCAAACAAATTTATGACATTTACTTCAAAAAATATTCTCAGTTGCATTTATCATCGTCTTGCATTTCTTATAATGTAAGGTTACTGTTCATTTTAATTGTATATATGCAGAACGGTCTCGCGGCTGATACAATTTTGCAGTCTTTTCAAGATTTTTATATTAAAATTTTGCAATACATTCGACATATTTAAGCAGCAGCGTTTGTTATGCAATATCGTTGTTGAAATATTTAGAAAAAATTAAAAATATTATCACGTAACAAAAAAAATTTTTTGACTTCTTAAAGAATGTAGTCTTACTGTAATAACTTTTCGGCTGACTTCAACAGCTTAGCTGAATAAAAACCCGACTTCTATGTCAATCCGTATGTGTCTCATTGTCCGTCTACGACAGCAGCAAAAAATATTTAAGTAAAATCCCAAAACCTGCTTTCGATTTGAGACGATTTTCAGTTACTCACTGTGTGAGATACGGAAGTGAATCTGGGTACAATGAATTTATTACATAGCTATTGTAGGTCTGTTTAGCCTGCCCTTGCGCCTTTATTTTAGATTTCGCACAACTTGAAGTGAAAGGCTCCAGTTTAGTATATAAATTACATCCACCGCGTAAACGCTAAAGCTACATCTCCAATAATCAACAATGGTTTGTGGTCACTTTTGTACTATTATTCATTTCATTATCTATTCTAGATTTTCTCTGAGATTTTTTTTTCCACATAGAGTAAGGCAAATAAATAGTGGTGTAATGAAGCCGTTTTTGATGGACTAACAATGCCCGTAGATACTCTCAAGAGAAGTTTATCTTTGTCCCTCTTTTGCATCTTGTTCGATACTAACTCCGTCGAAGTTCATTTCCTCCTAACGTCTAATATTCCTTCACCTTTATTCTTTACGCTACTTATTGTAAACATATCCCAAAATCGTACGTTTGCCTATAAAACGATAAACGACTTGAGACAGCTGCATCTTTTACTCAAGCTTGTCTCTCTGTTTATCTATTTATTTACGTATTTAGTCTAAATGACTCAATATATAAAATGCTTCAATGAAATGAATGGAATAATTTTGCGACCACTTCAACAATATCACGCCGTCTATGAATAAATCATTGCGAAAAGGTGTATCGATTGTTTAACTATGACTTTCCACTTATCCTCGTTGGTTGGGTGCGGTAAACTCACTGCACTTGTGATTATTGATGTTGTAATAGAATTCGCAGCTTCAGAAGAAGCTGAAGGAAGTGAAAAGCTAGCAATTGGACTTGGATTGCCCTAAATAAACATAAAGAGCTAGTACGCATTAGCTAAGCAGCGCTAGATAACATTCATTTTTAATCTTAGGTCGAGAATTTGAAAACTAATGATATCTCGTACTCAGAATAAAGACGCTAAGCCTATGTTTGTAACTCTTTAGGAAAAGATAAAATATGTCAAGATATTATAGGTGTATAGTTTGATACTTTGAGCAACACACCATGCTCACAAACCACATGTTACTTGTCAATTATTAATCGGAATCTCATTAAATTCTAACGTGGGTCGTTTAAAGGACAGTGCTATCGAAAAACTAGATGGCTTTCTCGATACTCCACCTACATCATCTATTTGTCATCCTACAACCGAATTGAGTGGTATGTTATATTTTTAATTGAATGTGAATTTAATTTGAATTTCGTTTTGCCCAACGTTCATTTATTAACGTAATGATTTATTCCAATTAAATTTACAAGTAAACTTTATACATATGTTTTGGTTAAGTTAAGGAATGAAATTAAAAATAATTGCTTATTATCGTTATTAGTTTAAGCATCATTTCTGATGGCCTTTCGTAATTAACCCGAACAACAGCAAACAGTATAATGGTAAATAATATTAAACATTAACGTTATTAAGCAAATATAAATTGTTTTTTTTTTTTGAAAATGCTTACAAACTCCGAAACATGAAAAAATTAAGAGATCTACTCATGAAAAGTTTTTAACAAGGAAAGAAAAAAAAAAAAAGAAGGAGCATTTCGTTCGTTGGTTCAGTGTATACATATTGCATGTACTTGATTTCTTAGCAACAATTATTGTTATTACAATAAGAGCGGAAGTTCATTTTATGAGTGCGGAAGCCACAACAACGGCGGCAGTAATAGCAACAACAAACAGCAGAGAACTTGAAACGAGTTTTGTTGTTTACAAAAGGAATTAATTTAACACCAAAAACTATTGCAACATAAACAGCGGCTGAGTATTTTTGCATTTACGTATGAATGTGTGTTTGAATGTAAGAACAAATATATGCTCATATATGTAAAACCATGCTATAAATGTGATATCTGCGCTCTTAAGCCTGCATATATACATATCTGTCTGTATATGTATATATACATACATATATATATATATATATATATATATATATATAAATGTAGTGATAAACACAAATTTGTAATCATTTTAACACGAGCAACAAAGTAACGTCAGTTGTTAGATGACTTTAAAGGAAATGATATTATTTCGATAACATGCAACCAACTAAGACTTGCTTGTCTGTTTGCCTGGTTGCCTGCTTCCTTGCTTGCCTGCACGCTTTCGCTTTTACTAGCTAGCTACTAGACACTATACACTGTTGCACACTTCAAACCATTATTAACCAACATTATAGGCACATGTACACATGCATACGCGCGCACACATTCACATCAAGTTTATGAGTAATGACATCTATGATTACATAGCAAATATGATTATGTCTACCATCGCAAGTTTAAAAGGATCTCTGAGTGCTTTTCATAGTAAGGTCATATATATATATATATATATATATATATATATATATAAAGAAGCGTATATAGAAGCAAACATGTGCATGTGTGTATGTAAAGTTTGAAATAATCATTTATTTCCTACTACGCTGCAATATGGCTTTGGTTGTTCTTGTTCATTTGTATTCAATTTGTCATATAATTAGAGAAAAACTTTCTCTACAATGTTTGCCACAATTACAAAGGAAATCATGACACCTACGACGAACTTGTGAACAAATCTTTAAGAATCTACTCTTCTCTAATTTAAAACAAAAAAAAACAAAACAAAAACATGAAAAAGAAAAACATTCAATTTTTTTTTTCTTTTTGTTAAATAACACAGCAAAAGAACAATAAATAAACATGTTTACATGTTACAATTGTACATTTATTTGGCGCCAAAAGTTTCAATCATAACTCTGAATAATATATTCAATCTGGTTTCGGTGCCAAGATTTGTGCATACTCCAGTTATACATTTACGCCCAAGTTTATTGTTTGAAACGCATGCATATGGCGCGGCGTGGCGCGGGTTGGTAAGAAAATAAATTCGTTTTTGTTTTACAATAAAATTTCGATTTTCTAGAAACAATAATTTTTAATCAATTTAATGTTTTTTATCATAATTGATGTCTTGTTGTCATGTTTTTCGAACTCTGATACGATTTGTAGTAGACTCACAAGTCGTAAGGCTTTTTTGAATCTTAGTAAAAGCTAATGCGAGGGATTGAAAAAGCAGATCAGTATCGTTAGTCAACCAGTTATTATCCAAAAAGTTTTCGAAACTTCGAGAATGCTGTCAAAAGAATTAAATATCGCTTCCCAAGTAAGAGTTCCAATGACATTTCACGAGTCGATACAAAGCATTATCATTCTGAATTATAATTCGTGTGATTTCCTGTGACCTAATGGACACAATTTTATCTACTCATAACTGATGCTCACCTGGATGCTGAACAACGGTTAAAAATTCATCCAGCATCACCGATGATGAAATATTTTTATCAAATCATTTTACTGTAAAAGATCAGCTATTTTTTTATTACCAGGTGAGATGAATTTTTTTAAATGTATCGGATCTTTTAAGTGAGCTTAAGACATATTAATAGTTTTCATTCGCTCTGCGCGTCAGACTTAACATCGGCTCTGTGACGATCCTCTCTACTGTAGCTTTAATTTTGTCGATCGTGAAATCGGTAGACAGTAAGTTATTTTAACAAGTGAACCTTTTTATGCAACGCCAGGACCCTATAACAATTTCTACATATCGCATGATGCGACTCGGTAAGAGCACAAAAAGACTCCACAATTTCAGGGGACATAACAAAAATATCTGCTTGCCAACCCAGTATATATATATGTACATATGTATGTGCATTCTCCAGCAAGCGTTTATTTAAGAGTAAATGCATCTTAACTTATATCTCATTGGTGGTGCCTGAGTCTTTCCTTATTCTTTGCCTTCTTCTTCTTCTTCACTTATACAGCCCGTTCCATTCTTTCGCATAATTGAGATATCTTCTTGATATATCCTGACATTTTTTTGTTTTCTACTTGAGTATATTGCTGTCGCTGGTAGTCTAATAAAATCCTAAACGAGATGGTTATTACATTTTTTAACAGTTTTGTTTTTCTTTACCAAAACGTGCTTTTGAATTTTGAAGTTTTTCTTCCTTTCCCTTGACTGGCATTGCGATAATCTCTCCTTTACCCATCATATATTCAACTGCGCTTAATCATGCACTCATTCTTAAGCATCTTAAGTATATATAATTTAATTTGTATATATATATATATATGTAATTTTAGTTTGTAATGATACCTGATTTAATCAAAATTAAAAGTTAAGAATAAACTAGATTCGGTAACGGCTTTCCGGCAATGTTTGTTAAAATTATAAATGAATAGCATGCTTGTGTAGCTAAGTGTTCCAAGAACGTGTAAAATACCTAAACTCTACATAGTTTACGATGAACAATTATTTACTATCACATAGCAATTAAAGTTATGTCCCCTTTAAAAAACTAAAGAAAGGCATACAACTCAAAGGGTTATTGCCGGGCAAAATCGATTAGTAAATGTTATTCAGTAATACTCCCTATAACAGTTCCCACTCAAACGAGAGCTGAGTTGAGTTTAAAACCAAGGTTAGGGAAAGAAACTCAATATCTTTATCGACTATTTTAATGCGTGGTAAGCAAAAGAAATCATAGCCTGTAGGTGATAGGAGTAGGCGTTAATTTTGCTTGAATTTAACTTTAAATGGTTAAAATTAGATCAGAGAGTAATAAGCTCTAAATCATCATTTATTCATTGGACTAGATCATCTACAAAGCTCAAGTGGGACCGAGAGATAGATTTGTGCATCATCAAGATTTAAGTGAACGTTACAATCGAGACTACAAGCGACTAAGTCATACATAAGGGCACTAAAGCTACGCCCCAAAATACATCTTTGCACGACAAACTTCATTAAACTAAAACAATGGGCGTCTGCAATAGCAGGGTGGCGCAGTGGAATGGTAACGTGCCCTTAACCCAGAAGTTCAAGAAGGTTTCTACTACGATTTCGTTCAATTTGAGCAAGTAACGTAATTTTACCGCCGAGATTTTATACACTATGACATAGGGGCTAAAATTAGTATTTGGGACTCATCGACTTTTTTTCTTTGAGGCTACATTGAGGCGCTACATCAAAATCCAGGTATATTTTGAGAAGGCTACAAACATTTAGAGGCGAACAATCGTTTGGCTATAGCAGACATAACACAACTAATTTTGCAGAAGGTGATTAACAATTGGAGATACCCTATGCGTCAGTATGTATATAAAGTCAGGTTATTGTAGTGTCTAAGCTTTAAAAGTAAAGCACAAATTACTTTGACGAATTGAGCTGTTTTCTTCTTCTTTTTTTTCACATTTTGAAACGTCATCATTCTTAATGAAAAGGTTCTTGAAAAATGACTTTACATATGCAATTGTCTTTACAGAACGTTCCCACGTTCGGTCTTTCATTGCCAAATTTTCACTTTCTCGTGTACGTTTTTATTTATCACTTCTCTGGCCACAGCTGGTAAATAATGAAATTACCAAAGGTTTGCAAAACCTGCTATAATCATCTTTTAGCAAATCTTTTCACTCATTTTGTTAAGCGTGAAAGCTTATACTTAATGCAATAAAACCCTGGTTGATAAGGATAATAAAGAGAATATATGCAAATACACAGATAGCCATAACATTATATACTTTAATAGCAACGAGCGCCGTGCAAGCAATGCTCCAACTACATCACTTATTTATTATGATATACAAACTCAAGTAGGAAAATATAATGATGTTAAATTACTTTTTAAAGTCAAAGTGACCAACATTGCAATACGGTGCTTAAGTGTGGTAAGATAAGTCGATTCAAGTCATATAAAATAAAAACGCAAATGCAAACGTGTGAAGCTGGGTGGATAATACAAAAAACAAACAAAAAATTTACATACATTACATTTACATTTTATATATATATATATATATATATATATATATATATACATATGTACGTCTTTGCGTAACTATGTGTGACTGTGAACTGTTGCCGATGTATGTTTGCATGTATATATGCGACTGTTGAATGCACGTAATCCACTCCATAGTAGCGACCACATGATGCTTGGCTTCTATAATAATTATTGTGTAGTTACTGGCACGAAAAAAACAAAAATTCGAAAATATTCGCCCTTCACATTGCAATAAGGCTTACGATGAACTAAGAAACAAGGAAAAAAAAACAAGGAAAAGGAACAAATGCAAAAGCCAACAACAACGCAGAAAGAATCAATTGTTATGACCAAAATAATAAAAGACAGATGGTGTTGCCAAAACAAAAACCGAAAAGGGTAATCTTTTGTATGTATGCATAACATTGAAAATCAAAGCCATATTCCTTTAAACATCCGCAGCCATATTCACGCCCGCATTGAATCCGCCACTCTTAAAAATACGTTCGCGTTTCTGCATGTTTAAACACATATTCATCGGACTTGCGGCATCATCTATGACTATGGTTAGTTTGGGTTGTGGTCTCTGATGGCATTTTCACTCAACTACCGCGCCCCCCGCGCGTATAATAATAAATGACAATATTCTATGGAAGGAGGAAATATTAAAATATAACATATATATATATATATATATACATATAGACAACATACGTGGAATATATCAAAATCGTTGCTTTGTACATGCAATGCGTTAAAGAAAAATCAAACCGTATCATCAACACACATATATCCAATATTACACAGCCATTTCATCATCATCATCATCGCTGTCGTCGTCATCAACCTACGTTTTTTTTTTTCGCATCCGCAAGTGCATACAGGTGAATGTATGAATTCAATGAAACATGTTCAATCCGGAGGACATTTGGCTTAAGTTTATGGCTTTTTGTAACTCAAAGCATTAAGTGCTTTTGTGCAAGTATTTTAAAATCATAGCATTTCTAGTTAAAATGCGTGCCTCACAGTTTATCATCTATATGTGTGTGTATATGCACAGATATACTTATATACGTATATGGACATCCTAAGTACATCGAGAATATTTAGTGGATTTTAAATTATTGCATTTCTAACGGATACCAATAACAGGTTTTGCGGTATTACGAACGAATTCTATTTGTCCTGTTTTTCGAACGATATTTCACATTTAGTTATTCTGCGTCATGTTTAAACTGGGGGGTCATTTTGATGTGTATTTACACTTTTTTCATGCTGACGACAGATATATTGCTCATATCTTTCAGTTAAACCTTTTTTTTTTTTTTTTAAATAACCTTTTAACATATAATGGTTCTCTTCATAACTTTGATGAGATTTGAAAGTTTGGCAATGATATCCGTTTTAAAATTAACGATAAAGAATGAGAATGAGTTTGAAGAGATATGTTGTACATGCACTAAATGAAGCAGTTTATAAGTTTGAATTGCGGAATAAATCTTCTTCTTTAATGCCGTCATTGGTCTTAATTATTGTTGGAGTTCTTGAAGTAAATTTCTCAGATCAACTTTGCCTGTAGAACTCCGAGACACATCCTCAAAACTGTAATATGCTCTTCCAATCTACATTAATTGATTTGAAATTATGTAATCGATTCATTTGCCAAAACGACAAAAGAGCTCTGTACAAAAGTATCGGGAAACAATAAAGCTAACTTCAAAGCATCGCTAACTTAATTTGTTATGTTACGAACCTGATCAAACTTTTTCTTTCTTCCTCTGCAGTATCGCAAATAGTAATATTATATTAAAATTTAGACGTACACTCTGAAATGTTTACCCTTGGCTAAAAAGTTTTGTCTACAGAAAATCTCAAAAAAATGTTTAATCATTTTTGCAATACAAAATTATGTTTAATAACAGTCTATAAGACCAGGATAGTCGTCTCAGAGTGAGTTATCTTAATCTCGACCACCACCGTAAGATAATACATTTGGAATCCAATATATATAAGTTTTATAAGTTAGGGGATCGCAGAATTTTTCCTCTAATTCGAGAGTACTCTATACCAGACTTTAGATCATTCAAGGCTCCTTATTCTTTACATATCTTATATGTTTCTATCTTCTAGTAAAGTTTTTTGAAGTTAACTTGGTCGATGGAGATTGCGTTTATTGTTAAAAGAAATCTGAAGTAGTGTTCGTAAATGTTTGTACGAAATCTCTGATCGGTATCTTTTACGAACGGTTATTTTGCCTATTGCGGGCAATGATTCACTTGCAGATAAATCGCCCCAATTAGCGAAATTAATTAACTAAAACTTCGTTAACCATGTTCTAGTTTTCAGTTCATAAGACTCTGGGCATCCCAAGGCCATGTAGAGCCACACTGGCAATCGTAAGTTCTAAACAGATATTCATGAGGAGACTTGTTTATTTAATATTTTCTGTTATTTGATGGGATAAAATGATAGTTATTTCTATGTATGACAAAGGAAAGGACAAACCCAGTTTATAGCAGTTCTGTGCAATGATGTGCCTCCATAAATAATAAATATCTCGGTTATGTTTTACACATAAATGCTAACACAACTAAATTGGTTTCCTCATGATCCCTTCTCCAGCCATATCTCTTACGGTCTCTGCGCTTCTGCTTTCAAGTTGTAGTGGAGGCATCCAAATGAAAAGCTACTCATCAACCCGTTTTTCCGGCACATCTCAATTATTGTAGTTGTTCGTTCTTGAAGAACTCTCGACGACGACGATAGAGAGTTAGGCAACTTCCGGTTAAAGACTAGCGTAGCTATACAGTTATGGAGATCGAAGCACTTCGCGATTTCACGAATTCTGTGCGAAATTCTATAGATCAGGGAAATAGCAGTGTGGCTAAAAATATAGCAGGGCGTTGTCGATATTCTCCCTTGGACACTAAAAATCTGTGGAAAAATATTGGATAGTATCCCAGAAAGAATGGCTTTACGTAAGGACTAGAACGGCAAAGTTTTTTAAGGTAATTTACTAATAGCTATAGTTAACCGAATATGGCGGGGGCGTAAAATATCGCTGTTAGATAGGCTTGGTCTCACCCAGAAGATAAGGATTGGCCCATACCCTGTTCCTCGTTCCGGAAATCAGACCTAATGAGGATCCCAAGTTCGTGAGGATTGTTCTACTGATTGAAGGCGCCGGTTATTGCTTTTCATTTAACCTGTGTATACTCGAAAACTAAGCAGTATAGTAACCACCTAAATTCAATAGAGTCAATGGACTCTTTAAAAGCTCATATTTTGGTATTTACATTTTTTTGTAAATTCCCTACACCTACATACACACTTCGATTTTAAAATGTACCGCGTGTGTTAAAAATAAATCCATTAGTTAAATAAATGAACTGCTTCACGGCATCGACTGTGATGTTTTATCATTCCGTATAGTACAATTCGTAATTGTGGTGGTTCTGGTGCGCGTTGAAAAGTTTCCATAGTGTTTTGCATTTATAATGATAGTCTTAACATTAATTAGTTCGTATAATTTTTAAATATAACCAACGTATCTAGTATCAGGAAATTTATTATTTTTTTTTTATAAAAATATCCTTTAAGTTCTTCTTTTCTTTCAATCGTTAATCGCAAATATTTTTCGATATGTTTTACATATGAAATGATAAATATTTGTAGTTAAGAATAGCCACTAACGAGACTGTGCGACGAGCGGCATCGTATAATGAAATGACTGAAACTGAAATGTTTACGTGAAAACCCATTCAATTCATTTGCTCAAACATTCATTAAAATTTTACATCATTCATACTGTGCTGTCATCATTTACTTTTTCTCCGTTTTCTGTTCGTTTTTTTTTCTTTTTCTTTTTTTCTCTCACATACACTATCTCTCCGATGCTTTCACTCTTCTGGGAAATTGATGTTTCATCATCGCATACACAACTGAACTGAACTGAATAAATACTTTTTGATTTTTGAATTTCTCTCTCGTCTCTGGATGTTATTTTCTATTTACGACATACTTGTGTATGTCGTACGTACGTTGGAAGAAATGTTGTAAAATTCCAATAAAATTGAATTGCATTAAGGTGTAAATTTTCGCACGCATAATTTCTTCATATCTCTCATACGCCAGGGATGGCGCGTATTCACTCGTATGCATTTATACATGAATTTCTGAACGTCAATATATATATATATATATATATATATACATATATATATTCATATTTATATATATATATATATATATATATATATATATATATATATATAATAGGTGTTTGTATGTGTTTGGTATAATTTACGTTTACTGTTAGAGAGACGGCAAGCACTCTTGAAAGCGTACAGTGGAGTTTTGAAATGTCAACTTTCATATTTATGTATATAAACTTAATCATGAAAAACAGTAAGAAATGATTACTCGTCACTTGTGGTTGAAAGATTAAAATTTTTGGGGAAAAAAACAAGTGACAAAATACTCTTAAGGGGATGGTGCGATAGTCGAACGATATATACACGAATTGGCAAAAAATCTTGTAAGTAATGGTTTATGATAAAATAAATTCGATTTTCTTTAAACACACACCAGCAAGAAGAAGAACAAAAAGAAGAAGGAAAAGTTTTAATCGCTTGAAAATTTAACAGACATCCGTAGATCAAGTGCGGTTAAGCTATAATAAAATAACGATTGCTTTGCTTTTCTTTTTTGTTTTCCAAGAAAAATCTCTTATTTAAGATCAGTTTTATCAAAGACTCGCATTTAGTTAAAGCTTTTCAAAAAACTAAAAATAATTTTGAATTTTTTTTTTTTTTTTTTTTTTTTGTTTAATGACTTAAAACACTTAAACCTTAGCAGACTCCCCATAGCCTTTTTAGATGATTCCGCTACTATATATATATGTACATATATACATATATTTCTCTTCTTTCATTTCGCTTATGTGTAAATTTCAAACGACTATGTACTCTGCTGTTGTCATTACCGAAAGAAATGAAAATTAATCCCAAAGTGTGAAATAATTTACAAAACTTGAAGAATGAAAACACAAACAACCAAAGGCTCTGCTTACATGCATGCAACGTACTCTTTAGATAAAAGGAAAAATAAAATGAAAGACTACACGCACATATACACAAACTTACATATGATCGCATTAAAATAAAAACTAACCGCATTCATGTGGGTTCTACGAAGAAGAAGAAACAACAAAATAAAACAACAAAAAAAAGAAACTTTCGTTAGCTGCAATTGCTTTGCGTTATAAGTGCAAGGAGGCATGGTTGCCAGCATACGCGCTTTACAAGTACTGAAGTTCACACGCTTGCACTATTGCACTTAATAGAGAACTTTCAAGTTTATCGACATAGTGTTCACCTACATACAAAACGAGATGGTCTAACGCAATTTTTGCCATTATGTCATGCCAGTCTTTATACCACAAGTATTTTAAAATTCGTTTAAAAAAAAAAAATACTGAATTATGCCAACAGTTTTCCTAGTTAGTTAGTATTGCTTTGATTTGAAAACATTGGAAGGATTGTATGTTGAAGCTTTCACACAAAATTCCTTATTCGATTACTCGAATATGTTTTATTAAAAAAATTTTAACTTTTGCTATTAATAGAATTCAAGCAGCGTTAATAGACCTGCGGCTAAAACATACTACGCATTAAAATAATCTTTAGTTAGCTGTAGGGTATTCAAAAGAAATATCAAACAATCATTTATGTATAGTTATACGCATGATGAAGACGCAAAGAAGATAGCTCTAGACGCCTTGTAACGAATCTCGAATACCCAACGCTTCGAAGGAACTGCTACATGAATTGCAGCTGTGTAAGTAAACTTATTTGGCATTTTTTATTCCTCCAAAGATCATCTACTCAGAGATCACTTGATATTTAACAAAGAAGAGCAATCTTCTGCAAAGTAATTGTCAGGAAATTGTGAGGCATTCTTGGCTTATAAGCATAAGCCCGCCCACAAATCACTCTGAGATGTTTTTAAGATAAGTAAAAATAAATGAAGCTGCCTCGTGCTGCCTATGGCTTAAGGCAAACGTATAAGACGTGAATTTTGCTTTTGGTGTGCATTCGCAATTTTAAACTGCCTTACGAAAAACAAATCCTGATATGAAAATGACTTTCTTCATACACGAACTGTTCGTGTATATCGTCAGGAAGAATATTAAGAGAAAAAAAAAGCAAAACTACACAAAGTATTTTCTGATAAACCTCTGAATTTAAATGTGAGATCGACATCCAACATTTATGTTAAATCGTAGGTTATTAATATTGAAATATTTATTTTTTTTTGTGTGTGTATGTTACGAACGCAATGATATAGCTAACATACTCTAAACCTAAGACGGATGAATATAAAAAAGTACTCTTGTCTATGTGTGTACTTATTCACGTCTAAGCTCATTAACAAGCGACAAAGCAACGCCTATGTAAATATCGTATTTGTTATTTATATTTTCATAGGCAACAACATTTACTTGGATATGGCACGTTTCCAACTATCAGTGAAGCCAAAACAAAATTCTTTGTAACCTTAAAAGAGAGATGCAATTAACTGTTAAATCAATAAAAAAAAAAGAAGCAACTTGGTAAGAGTGTAAGAACTTTTAAAGTAAATCTTCTTTATTTGCTTGAAAAACTAAAAAAACGACTAATAATCAGTTGTGTTCCAATCCTAAATTCCTTGCCATCTTATCTACTCTTCAAATAGCAGAATATTTTCCTTTTCTAAATATACCTACTTTCGAGACCGTCAACATCTTATATATTCGAGCCATGCCGCCATTTGCCGCCAATAAAAGAATACCCGCCAATGAACTAAGATATTTCAACGAGATAATTGTCAAAAAAAAACCCATATTATGGGCACGACGTATAATATTTCAGACGAGAAAGTCTCTAAGATTACCGGGCAAGTTCTAGTCATTTATATTCTGATCGGTGTGACAGCCCTTTATATTAATTAAGATAATTCTACGGCCATTATAGGTACGACGTATGATATCTCAGTCGAGCAAATCCCGAAGACTTTCGGACAAGTTTTCGTTATTTACAAACTGATCTATGTGGTAGCCTTTTATATGCATTAAGATAATTCTACGTCAATTATAGGTACGATGTATGATATCTCAGTCGAGCAAGTCTCGAAGACTGCTGGGCAAATTTTCGTCATTTATCTTTTGATCTTTGTAAGAGCCTTTTATTGTTGTTTGAGCAATTTATCCTTCACGTTCGCGAACAAAAAAAAAAGCTTTCAAAGCCAAACCAAGGCTGTACGGAAGATGACCCATTAATTCTATTATGTGAGTCTTAACGTTCAAAAATGGGGAATGGGTTTTGTAGGGTTTCGAGCGCATGCAACTTTTGTTGCATATGCTTCAGTTCGAAACACCTATAGAGTCTGTTGACTTTCCAACCCATGCGCGTACATTCATGAGTCGTCATCTTCTATGCGCTTGATTGTATCTTCTGAAGCACCTCCATTGTATTTCTTAAGCATTTCGTTACCCCACTCTGGTTAACTGACTGACTCTGTACTATTTTATATATGCTGGTGGAACTAATGCTTAAGATTACCTCACGCTGACAGTAAGTCATTTCATTTCATTATCAACTTTGGTTTATTAACACAATAATTAATTTTGGATGACTTTCACGAATTCCGGTGGTACGGGAAGAGCAGCCACGATCAAACTCGCCAAAACTGAAAGTAAACTGATCGATGCGATCTTGGTTTATTAATTCATGTCGAAAGTCGGAATAAATGATCTCACGAAAATTCCCGAAAGTTGATTCCATTCTCAATAACTTTCCAGTAAAAACTTCAAACTTAATAATGACAAGATTCATAATGTAAATGCAACCCTGGTATAATTAAAAGCCACAATTTTTTTTATTCTTCGATAGGTCCTTTAAAATGCAAAATATCCTTCGTAATAATAGGACAAAAAAAATTAAAGATTAGCAATTTACCCGACTTTAATATAACATAACCTCCTCTAAAGTAATGCGAACAGAAGTTGATGATAAATATTAAGTTTAAACAAGAAACAATGATTTGATAGTATCGCCTTATTATAATCAACCTTCGGTCTGTCTCCCTCTGACAAACTCTTAATATTTACTCTTTGAAGTCTTTCCAATTATTTCCCTTTGCATTTAAATATCGGCTATTTTATGTAATTCTTTCGCAGATCCTTTTGGTTAGAAGATTTATCCCGCGCTACGCAACAACAGAGGAGAGTGCCACAGTTATAATTTCATTCACATTTGTTCATATCTACAGTGTTTCGGATGGATGCAATCGTGTTCGTTTTTTTTAGGTCGTCTTCGGCCTGCCTAGTGTCGAATAATCTTGTATTCTCGATTTAGCGTACTTAAGAAAGGGTGAAATATAGATGAGATTGTCCCACCCACTTCTCGCTAAAGTTCGACCGAATTACGTTGGTTTTACACCTCAATGGGTGTTGTTGCTTAACGGCTTCAACCAATGTTTATAAAGGGCGTAAAAATTAAATTCAATTGCTTTGAGATAATTCTAAGTCAGTCACTGATTCAACGAAAGGTGGATGTCCTTTTTCAACTCTCAATAAATAGTGCGATGTCACACGGCTTGCTAAGCTTTTTCGTACAACATACAAGTAACCAAAGTATTTTTCCTAACCATCCTCCATTAATGTCCGGGGAGAAATTCAATCCGTTGAAGAAATTCAAGATGTTAGGCTTTTTACCCTACAGAAGCAATCTGAGAACATTTTTACGATGTGACTCTATCTCAAGCCAAGAATGGCTTTCGATTATAAAATTTGTGCTTGAGGAATTTGGGTTTCGACGTTAGTTCTTCTCCATGGGAGAAGTCCTCTCTATCCGATCTTTGATGTGAGAGTGTAAAAGTTCCTTAAACACAAATAATTCAAATAATTAAATTAAAAGATTACGGAGGCATTGCGATATTCAGCACTGAAAACTATAAGTGAGAATTGGCGGACTTTGCGGCAATCATCAATGTGACATCTAGACTACGCCTTTGCATTGAACTTGAAAAAAACTAACTTTTCCTTCGATTTTTGAAATCTTGCCGAACAATCTATTTAATTTAAGAAATTTGAGCTCTAGCATTTAATATTAATAATAAAATTTTAAATATTTAAATTTTTAAAACAAAAATTACAACAATAAGATGAATTCTTACTTTAAAGAATAAATCTGAATGCATGTCGTTCACAAACTAATCATATGAAGAAGAGAGAGCTACTGCTCTTTAATAGGATATTATGTGTTTTTTTGTTTTATTCTTCTTTAGAAAAACCCAACTGATATAAAAGTAGGGTATATCACAGAAAAGGCAGTAATATAAAACTGTATCATGTATATACAAACTCGCCCACACGCACATTCAGAAAATAAAAAAAAAAAACAAAAAAAAATAAATAGTTCAAGTAAGCATAGCACAGTTGCAATCACAAACGAAGCCGCTCCCTACCGTCTTTACCCTCAACAGTTATTTGCAATTACTTTTACAATAGCGTCTGCAATTCAAAGAAGAGCAAAAAAACAAAAAAAAAACTTTAAAGCACGTTTGTGTTGGTGTCTCTTTAAGTATTATACGTAAACAGGGAGGCAGGCAGGCAGGCAACACAATCTATGTGAGTTGGTAGAAGAATAAGAAAGCACATCAAAACAAACCTCGCACACCCATGAATATTTTCACCAACTAGTTACAGCCGTGTGAAAGAATAGTCTGTAAACTACTGTCGGAGAACTTATTCAACAACACGACCATAAAAACGGGGCAAACAACTAAACGTCAGTTAGTAAAACTAACGAAACAAAAAAAACAAATAACGTAAAGACTGTCTGCCCGACGAAATTTTAAACTACACGTGTCTGGAGTCTGCAATCTAGTAAAAAAAAAATTGAGAAAAAAAGCTATTCAAAAGGGGGCCAAGTCGTTGAACAGTTTGTTTGTAATGCGAGGGGATGATGTGATGATACGATGCAAAAGGCAGTGCAGTGCAATGCTTCGTTTTTTCTTTTTTTTTTTTTTTTAACAGAATCCTGTAGATATTATAACACTCCTGCTGCTGCTACTTCTGAACACTGTTAACCAACAATATACAGATGTGTTAGTTTAACAGAAATATTTCTATCATTTATATACACAGCCGTAAGCATATACGCACACTAATAAAAGCGTACAAAAAAAAATGTTAAGAGATATAACATTGCATGCATACACGATGATACGACAATTTGAAGAATTTAGCCAACAAGTACAACAGAATTACAATTTTTCTTAATTTCTTTTCAATACTGTGTCGTTCTCACATAACCAAACGAATCTAACGAATAGAAATTTTGTTTAAACAAACAACAAAAAAATAAAAAAAAAATAAAAAAAAAGACAAAACTTTTATTTGTTTTCTATGTTGGTATACCTTCCATAATGACTTAGAGATGACATTATATATATATATATATATATATGTATATATATGTATATGTACGTTTCGAGTTCTCATATGAGCAAATGATACATCATTCTCTATGGATACTATAGACAAGGTGTTGAATGCGTTCAGTGTGCATTGCTATCATTTAAGTTTTAATTGGCTTTCGACGTATATTTTAATTGTTTTGGGAATTTATTCACTTAAATACATAGCTAGCCAGCTACCATACACATATGTACTTGCATTTCAAACATATTAAATTTTTTAAGCAACAATTTAGCAGAATATTTGCCCATGTCCTGTTTTCTGTCATGGAAATTTTTTGGTTCATTTTAAAGTAGTTAAGGAAAATTTTTCCTTAGTCCTTGGTAGCAATTGATTATTATTGGTTTGAGGAAACGGTCAATGAATATCGTTTACTGGCAACTCTTAAGTATTGATTATGTTACGTATGCTTACAAGGAGTTCAGTTGGCCATTAGATAATAAATTTCGTGAGTAACCGAAATCTAGTCACAGGTGCGCTCAAGTGTCAATAAATTAAGAAAACAAATTTTACGTGTTGAAATGGAAACATTTTTTAAACTTTCATTTCACTTTTTCAAAAGAAATACAACTAAAGCTAAAGTTTTGTCCCTCATTCAGCTTTGAGCGACTTTTAAAGAAACTCTACGTTAAGTGCACTTAAGTAAAATTTTACAAGCATATGACGCACGTAAAATATGCTAATGAACTCGTAAATTCGTTTATGCAGAATCTGGTATACCCATCAGCTTAAGCTAATATATATGAAGTATGTGAAGTGTAATCCTTTGAATTGGATTATATATGGATTATATATGTATATCAACCACCGAATTTTCGAGTAATAACTTTAATTTCTATAAAGAGTGTGACTTACTGCAAGGAATATTTTTGTTCTTCTTCTTCTTTTTTGCTACAGTACGCATTGTTTTCACACTTTGGTCACTGGAACTATATCGAAAGGATGTGTGTCTAATTTTAGCCTACTATCTTCGCAAAAATTGTCAACTCAATCGACGAGAAGCTTAGCATGATTAAATCAACTCTGCATCTTACGATGATCAAAAATTCTACGTATATTAGTGTTCGTAAATGTTCGTAAAAATTTTGATCAGCAACTTGTATAGGTAAAAATGATAAAGAAATGGCAAATACCAGTGTACATAACGGTTGAATTCGATGGTCTCGACCAACCTCTACTTAAAATGGCAGGTTTCCATTTAATATTGTTGTTTATTCAGCGTGCGTTGACGCTAATCCGTTTGCCAAACTCATTATCTTTGTTGTGTATTCGAAGAAATCTACTGCCAAAGCCCACCAAACGCTTTCACGGGCTTATGCAGATGCTACTCCATCATACCCCATTTGTCGATTTTGGTTCCAGCGACGCCACGAATTGACACTTGTTGCAAGAGCTCTACAGGATCCATTGTTGCAGCTCAAATGGGAAGTTCTGCCATATCTAGCGTACTTACCAGACATGGCTCCTTCTGATTACCACTTGTTCAGATCAGTGCAGCACGACTTAGCTGGCAGGCGGGTTCCCGAATTTGAAGAAGTGTAAGAGAGATGCGCGGTGAGTTGATTGCTGCCAAACCATTATAAATTCTTTCGACATGATATCGCGTTGTTGCCAAAAATATTGTAAGATGTATATTGTACCAATTTTCCACAATAAATACCTTTTTCCTAGTCGGCCGGTCATGCGGACCTGTCTTGACTTGTTCGAAAGTTTCAGTAAGATTGGAAAAAGTTTTATTTACTACGCGGTGAGCCTTACTAGAATTGATGCTTCCCTATTAGTTATGTTTCCCTATTAAACCATAATAATAGGAACAGCTTGCATTCGCTCTAGGTCTTTTAAAATGAATCCATCACTATCAAGGTCTCTTCTATTGTGAAAGTAAAGAGCGTATTATTGCTACAGGTGATAAAACATTCTTCTCTTTCTGGGGACTACAACAAGACGGACCATGCCCCATCTGGAGAAGCTGTAACCGTCAACTAAGCATTTCTATGACAAAATATAACTTTCTTTGCAAGTTTTTAACAATGTGTTCAACTTCTAATACTCCAGGAAAAAATGCCTATACGGGTCTGGAAGCTCCCGCCCAGAAGCTGTTTATCTCCAGGACATTTGAGTCTCTTGCGCATCGAAAGGAGTTGTGCCATGCTTAAATAAAGTACAATCGTTTTAAGGAAACATCCGTAGCGTCACGATAACTTTCGAGAAGACAAGTTAAAAATGATCTCACAATATTTTTTAAATTTCATTTATGTCGAACACAATTTATTATTCGATACGATTATGTATCGAAAAACGGTTACGTACAAAACGAACGGGCCTTATTGTTTAAGTATGTTTCATTCTTCCACTCCTTCATCATTATTAATGAGGGATATTTGTCTTTGGTTATTTGGCACTAACTACACACTGTTACTTTACAATCTGCAATTTTTGCTTGCAAACCTTGGAATGGGAGTGTATTTGCGTGTATTATGATGTATATGCGTATATTCAAAGCAGTAAAGGACAAGTGCTGAGGAATCCCTCTTCGTCAACTCTTGGTGATGTTCTTGGCATGAAAATACAAAATGGCATTGGCTGGGCAGAAAATGTATTCAAGGTGCCGACAGATGCAGGTCAAGGGCGCCGATTTTTTAATGCGATGCAAGCAGTGTGAATGCTCTCACCCATTCTTTCTGAAGGATCCTTAATCTCGATTCATTGCCCGATTTTGTTACAACCTGATCTTTCCCAAATTGCTTCAGATGCTTCCACTTTCAAGGTGAACGTGCACAAACACCACTCCCTTCTTTTCTCGTTCCCTATCTGTAATCTTTCGTATCCGTTACCTCGCTCACAGATATAGAGAATCGTACGTACAGCCGAGCACGGTAAGGCAAGGTAAATCTCTGCGTTCATTCCTAATCCAAGCTTGTTGCCGCTATGTCCGTAGATGCCATTGGTCTAGGAATTATACGCTCGAAAATTTCAAAATATTTTCGTCAAAAACTGACAACAGCTACCAAAAATGGACGTACATAACTGAGAAAGCTACATAAAAGTTCAATGCAAGAAAGCCTAAGCTAAACTGTAAATTCTAAGATTAGATTACCCAAGACCCTCTAGTGCTAAACTGTGTTCAACAACACTTTAATTTAAAAATGTTTCCACAGTGTTTGCATTAGTTTGAGTAACCAGTTAAACCACTATTATTACAACAAGATTAAGGAAATGTTGAGAGTTTAAGATTTGTTTAACTGTTATGCGCTGGCTACCTGTTTTCCTTTTTGTGTTCGTTCGTCTAACGTTATTAAAAAATATTAAAATCAAACAATAATAATGAGGGCTTAAGCTTTCGATTTAGTAAAAAGAGCTTGAAATTAATTAAATTCCCTTGTATTGCGACGGGAAGGCGAAAGGAAAGTAGTTTTCTTCTTCTATTCTAATCTGTTGTTTTTTCTTCAATTTTTTTTCTTTTATTTATTTGTTTAAAGAAAAGCAATTTTAGTCAATTGGTAGGGGTAGTAATAGTACAACAGTGTAGGAAGAGGATGAAGAAAAACATGATGTTTATTTGTTGTAAACTGAAATAAATTTAAGAGCCAGTCGTTTTCTCTGAGGATAGAAATAATATTACTTTTGTACATCAGCGGCGTCGTTGAGACGACTGCGATTTGCAAATGGCGATTATATAGGAAAGAGTGTATGTCGAGTGTATCGTTGTGCTATTCCCTACATGTTGGTTTGGTAGTAACACTCTGCTTGGTAACATTACACACAGTTTTGTGTGGCTACTGTTAAAACCTTCTGCTCGCTTTTTTTTTATTTTCCTTTTCTATTTTTTTTTTTTTTTTTTTTTTTAATAGGAATTTGCACAAAACGATTTTGTGTAGCAAAAGAAAACACAACACAAGAGCGTTATAGTTGGGGTCTGCATTTAACGATTATCTTAGGAGTGCAAATTTAACGCAAGCCTGCATACAAACAAGAAGCACTCGATTAATGTTCAATCGTGGAAAATCCATTGTAATGATGAAAGTTTATCCGTAAGTAATTGGAGGGTTAAGGTTTTTACCGAGTTTTCATTATAAGAGCAGAAGAACTTGTATCGTAATTGTGCACACGCACACAGCCGGCAGTATACACATACTCGGTTATTCAATATATTTGCATTTGTTGTTATTGCTATTGCTATGGCTAGTGAAACTTACCATAAGAAAAAGAGAACATTGATTGCCCTACAAGGAGGCATTTAACATTCTATATTCATTTGCCTAAGTGATGATACTTTTTTTTCTCTTCTACTTCGACTTCTTCTTCTTCTTTTTCGTTTTTTGCATATTTCTTCAGGTTTTTATTTTATGTTTTCATTTCTCTAAGATAAGTGCTCATTTGTTCAATAACAACAGCAATAACAATAAACACAACAACAACAACAACAACAACAACAACAACATCAGCAACAATAATAGCAAGAGCAACTAAAGTAATAGTCGATATTGATGTTAAGTGCACGAATGTGTAAATCAACGGATGACTAGATTTCAATAAATTCCAATTTTACGAAAGAAAAAAAAACACAAATAAGAAAGTTATGTATGCCTTAGGGCGAATCGTGGATACTCAACACCTTGTACCACAATATTTTAGTTAAGCACAATTTATTGCACGTTCTTCAAAAACAAAAACAACGCAGTGCACTTTTATGCCTACGTGGAGCGTATATAAAATAAATAAAAAAAAAAAATAAAATAATGTGACCAAAATTTATTTATTTTTTTTCAATCTCATAATGGCTGTAAGCGTACTTCGAAATCTTCTAACACACCACTAAATTTCATTTTTTTTAGACATTTTCTTTGCAGGCTCGGAATATATAATACAGATGAAAAACAGTCTAAAGGTTTACTTGCGCTTTGGTCTACCAAATAAAACTTTAGGGGGTAGGGGGATTATAAGGCACTATTTCTCTGCTACAAGGTGGTGCCAACCGAATAGACCTGTCTGTAGAATCTATCAAGATTAGAAAAAAGTCGTTTTATTGTGGCATTTTTGGTGCAGTGTGCTGCTTTATTGAGAAAAGGATCTAGAGTATTGCACGGCAAAGTCTTTGTCTATTAGGTGAACGTGTGTGTATACCTAGTCTAATTGCACTGTGTTGACGTATGGGACTCAAAAATACTGTCTTTACATCCTTGATTGACAAAAGATTTCAAACTTGCTTAGACCTGTGCGCCCATCCATTCTTCTAACCGCTGTCTATTTTTAGAATACTCTCCAAAGTCGGCATGGAAAGCGTTCAGCTGGCATATAAATTTTTGGTTTTCCTGGCTTTCAGATCAAATTTAAAAGCTTGAATATATAGTCATTTACTTTTACGCTCACAAAGTACAATAAACTGTGTCTTATACCTCACAGCAAATAGTGTCCAAAAACCTGGTACGAACCTTTATGAAAAGCATATAAAATAGCTTTAAGGAAGAGTTGGCGAGATTCTCTCAAAAATTCTTCACAAAATTATGGCTTGCATTCTATAAAAGAAATGTTGATCGAAAACATGGCACAAATACGTCCTTGCCGCGGCCAGTAATAGGCTAGTAATAAAAGAATCCCAATCGATCAACTGACTCGTCTCCTTCTAGTGGGTTGGTTTGAGAGGAGGACAAAGATTGACTACAAGGCGAATATAATTTTTCTTTTTTTGTACTTTTTTACGTCTTTCACTTGGTTTGCGGACAAGCAAGCGCGCGTGGATAGATATTATTAAATGCAATCAAAGTCTAACAAAGGGTCTTATTGTTGGATGCGTATATTATCTGAACGATGTCTCATCTGACATAAAAACTTGAATGTACCATCAATTACTTATCGGTAAGTATATAATGAAATTACGATATAAAGCTACTTAAAAGGCCAGGTTTGCAAGTGTACAATTGACTGGTGCAAAAAGAAACTTTTCAACTTTTTATAATTCAACCACGTTTTTTCTACTTTTTTTTTGTTACGATACCATAACCTCATTTATGTACAGGCATATATATATATATATATATATAGACTGTATTACATTTACAAACACAATACGTGGTTAATTGCAATTTACAAACAAACAAAAAAAAATATTAAAAAAATATTGACTTTCCGTGTTCATGTAAACATGTTATGAAAACAGTTATACGCTTGTATACTCTCGTACATGTACTCTAAATTATCCAGTAAAATATTAGCAATTAAAGAAAAGTTTTACCTCTTCTTCCCCTGCCCCCACACCGCCCAATTACTGAATCTCGTATTTATTTAATTTTTATTTTATTTTTAATGGAAAAATAAAATGCGTAATAAGAGCAGATAGAATAACTAGCAGAAAAAAACAAAAAAAAGAAGAAAAGAAAAACCGCAGATTACAACATAAAGAGAAATAAAGACGTTTAAGATAAGTCGAATAACAAAAGCGCTATCATAGTGTCATCAAACTTTATTGCCAAACATATAAAAAATGCTGCCATTAAATGAATCTAAGCCAAGCGAAATGATTTAAAATAATTTTGGGATAACTGAACTGGGATAACCACTCGTGAAGTACTTAGTCCGCGGGAAAAGATGATAGTTCGGAATATATATGCGCGATTGCTCGCTTAGATAAATGCATTTTATTATTAATTTCATTACATTTTTCTATTAACCTTCGGCGTGCCAGTGAACGGTCAAATGGATTTTTTAAATACCTAACCCCTTCCAGTATTTGTTGTAGTGCATGAGCTATTGATGAAAATATATTTCGCAGATTACAAGCTTTAAAACTAGCGTAGAGCAGCTACGAAATAAAACGGAACGCTGCCAGCAAAACATAAAAGAGTGAATTCAGGCCATTCGCCCAGAGCAAAAATGCCAATTACTTATAATTTTTTTTTCTTTTTTTTTAGTCACTCAGGGAATGTCTTCTACCAATGCGGCGATGATCGAAGAGAACTGGAGAAAGAGAGAAGTGAAAAGGCCGCAGCTGAATGTGCACTTATTGAAGCTACGATCAAGTACCGAAATTTGAAACTATGAACATCGACTTGCAATCGTGAATTTCAAGCCCGGCTATGTGGCAGTCCAAGAACGTTTCCGGATTTCACAGACAAAAAATACTTCTTTAAGATATGTTCCATTTTAAACTGATTACATTACACGGAAGAGATCTAAGAGACCTAGAGATATAATCTAGCGTAGCGATAGGTCACCAGACGTAAAAGAAAGCTATGTTTTGTTCGTTGGAGTTTTTTTTGGCTTTATGTCAATTTTGGCATGCTGAAGGAATAGGTCCAATGTTCATTTTACTATCAAACTAGGCTTTTCAGCCATAGAAAACGTAAATAAAAATATAAAAATGTCATTTAATTTCTGAAATCTATGTTGTGTAGCTCGGAGAGTACAGTTGGGGAATACTATCCTATTTCCATGTGATTGCAAAGTTTTCTTTACTAATCTGTGAAAAGCAAAACGTCGAGTTTCTTTTAATCCTCTACTTAGGTTAAGTATTTTTACATAGTGTTCACTTAACACAGAAGTAGCTAAGCACCAACCGTGCCGCCCTGTCTTTTAAAGCAAAATTTCTATAGCACAAAAACTGAAATCAAAAATGGGAAGGTTATCACGTGATTCTCGATCGATCATCAAAACAAATTAAGTTCGAACAGAAGGAGGGAAACGAAGATTGCACTTTCTCTTCTTTCTAGATCCAGCCACCGTACGAATAATATCATGTAACAGTAAAATTAGATTTGTAACAATCCCAAATATCTGAAAAGGGGTTCTTGTCAGATGACAGATCGATGAAAAGTAGTTAGATTTAACTTAATTACCGACACACTTAACTGTTTGGCGACAGCTGGTCGCAGTCGCAGTGTTCCGACGAGTCATTAAGACTTTCGAAATTAATGACTATCAAATGGATAACCGATAAATTATACAAACAAATTAAATTTTAAGGAAACTCATACAAAGTCTATAAAATTATTAACACAAACTGACCTTTTTATAAAAAACATGCGGAAAAATGAAACATTGCGGATATAACGTGAGGGTATCAAAGGTTAGCCAAAGATAACATTCCGATACAGAACCAGAACGCGTGGACTAGACAGCTGAGGTGTATTCAGACCGCGGCCGCATATCAGATTGGCGAGAAAGTTTTGTCGTATTTTGCTACCTACAGGA
The DNA here is from genome assembly GCA_001077435.1 of Glossina morsitans morsitans. NCBI lineage: Eukaryota > Metazoa > Arthropoda > Insecta > Diptera > Glossinidae > Glossina > Glossina morsitans. Next base: position 12,409 of record CCAG010006859.1, on the reverse strand, counting down.
TGCTTACAGGATTTCACTTATCAGGTGAAGGCAAGCAAGTAGAATGAGCCATGTAGGGTCGTACTATTTAGCTTGCCTCTCTTCGGATATAAGAGGACTACTTTCAATACCCTTCGTCAAATAGTTGCGAATTGCAGAGGTGCGTTCTAGACACTACATTTCATATGAGTTCGAGAGAGAAAACAACGCGTCGGTTGTTTATAAAAACTTATGTGAAACGATGGAAGGTGAAGTTGTAAAATATTCGGACTAGCGAAAGGTTTGCCAGATTTCATTCTGAAGATTTCAGTCTCAACGAAGATCGTCAATGTGCGCGACCATCCAACCTCGATAAAGACATTTTGCTAAGGAGTAATCCGCATCTAAGCATTACAGAAATTGCAAATAGACTCGGCATCCACCGTTCGACTGAGGTGAGAAAGACATTAAAGACATCGTAGACATTCCGAATTGGAGGAAACAAATCATAGCGAATTTTTCATACATATGTTTTCATATATATTTTTCATTAATGTCTGCTACCGCTTGTAAGTTGTTTACAATAGAAAGAGTGACAAACTTTTCCCTCATTTTTACATTTTTCTTGGTCTGTCATGAAATTTATGATTTCTGTGAAATCTTCTCGGTTGGCCAAATACGTTACTTTTTATATCTACGAGAATGCGAACACAAGAGAATAAAGAAAATTTCGATAAATCGAAAGCATATTTCTGATTTATAGAGTATTTGATCCATATTCTTCAATTTCATGCGCGGAGATGACGAAATTATAACAAAAGTGACCTTATTTTTCATTTTTATGATAGCCTTCAAAATATTTTATATTTTGGTCTGCAAGAAAAAGGCGATCTAATGAATTGTAACATATCTTAGGGGTTTTCACAATAGTAATGATTTCTGTGTAAGTGTCATACAAGCTTTGCAAGCGATTACTTATGAGTTACATTTCAATTCATTTTATTTTAAAAGCAAAGTAAAGCACTTTGCTCTTTACAGACTATATTGCTTTTATATGATAGTTTATAAAATTTCGCTCAAAATTTTCCATAGAGTAAATAAACACTTATGCGGATATGATATTCATAGACGTGTAAGCATCATTTACCTTTTCGGACAACGAAAAACCGACCCGTATATATCAACATATGTTTATGAGGATTTAACACTTTCCACTTCAACATTGTTATAACTTATACAATTTACACAACAATGAAACTTTTATATGCTTCAAGCACAATCCACCAAGCATGAAATCATTTCTGTAAAGGGGATGTATTACTTGCCGCTTTTTTCCTTCTCTCTCTCTTTGCTTTTATTTATTTATTTATTTATTTATTTTTTTTTATATTTTTTTCCAATGAAAAAAAAAAATATATATATATATATATGTGTGTATGTATATATGCATGTATATGAATGTAAAATACATACAAAATGTTTTGGCCCAAACGAAAACGGTACATTTAAAACTATACATTAGCGTGCAAAAAACCAAAACTACGGAACAGTGGCAACCAAAGTGGTAGCTGTATACTTGAGAGTCTTACAAACTCATGAATACACGGGAGACCCAGACATAGCAATAGCAACAGTAAGAGAGCACGTGTGTATAGAAAACATTCAGCCAGCCATCCAGCCAGCCAGAAGACATAGGAACTATGTTAACAAGTAAAGTGGGTAAATTGCCTTTAAATAGAATACGGTGGTAAAAGAACCAAAATCGACACAAACAGACACATATTTATATTAAAAAAAACACATACACATTCATACCTGTAAGCCGTATGTATATACGCAATACAGGTTTGCATAAATGTTCTCAAAGCCAAAAAAGATTTTAGTTAATAGCGGCACGGCACACAGTACAGCAAACATTCATCGTATACAACACATGAGTTGTTGTTCTGCTTTTGTAGGCTCTTTCCAGGAAACCTATGTGTTATACAAATGTGGGTTAAATTGGGCGGCAAGTTTAACTTAAAAAAGAAAAAAAAGTAGAAAACACATGACGATGCATCAAGTAAATCACCGTAAATTCAAAGTCAGACTAAGCGAATGAAAATCAATTCAAGTCCCTAAGTCCCAATCATTAATTTGCTGAGAGTTTTTGCAGCGCGAGACAGATAAACTGAAAAAGCTTTTTTAAGAGAATTTTAAGCAAAACAAAAAAAAGAAGAAAAAAAAAGCAACTATTTAACAGAATTTTTAAGTATATACTTAAGCCTACTTTGAGAGACATCATATAAACATGCCTATGCAAGCATATCTGTATATATATGTATGAATGTAAGTGGATGAATATTCATACTTTTGTGTGTGTGTGTGTAGAATAAATTCAAGTAATTTTGCAATAGTGTAACGACTACAATTACGTTTTCTTATTGACGAGAGAAAGTGCTGAAGAATCTCTTTACACATGCTCTCGTCCATGGATTTGTCTATGGTTGAATTCTCGAAAGTAATGTTTGCTTGCATTAGCTCTACCAATGTTGGTAGACTGATGCGTTTGTTCATTAATGCATAGTCAAGGCTAAGTGAATCGTTGCAATCTCCTGGTTGAAATATACAGTTATTCAGACGAAAAACACCCGAAATTTAGTTATTATATATTTAGGCTTTTACCGTTTCCTCGTTCTTTTACGAATCTTTTTTTCTCCTCTTTCTCCTCTAGCGGTTTTTCTTTTTTTGTTTTCTCTTCTCCACAGTCCAGTATCTCCAATGTTTTAGGCTTATCTTCTTCCATAGACTCGTTTTATACAATTTTTACACATGCACATAATCGCAGACATTATGCACACATTGCTACAGATTTTTATTTCATTTTCCTTTCTTTCTTTGCTTTCCTTGATTTATATTTGACTTTCCCGTGAAGTCAGTCAACTTAAATGTTCTCATTTTTCATTAAATTGTTGCTTTTTTTCAATAAAGACACACAAGTCACGCTGTAATTTTGTATATAATTTTTAATGTTCGAATATTCTTAACGGTCTCGTTTAAGGCAAAAAAAAGAATAATTTTTAGATGCTTTACTACTTACTAGGCATGTGTTGGCAGCAAGGTTGTCAACTTTTCTATCTGTTCCTTTAACTTTATTCAGGTTACATGCACACTTATGCACACATAACCAGAAAAGTAGAAATTTTGAAAACTTAGTCATTCTGTCCATAACTTCACAACCTAACAAGACCAATAGAAAAATGATGTAAGCTGACATATATCCCCAACATTCACAAACGGAATTTTTAAGTTACATCATCAACGTTAATGGCCATAATTCTGCAAAATCGAAAAGTGTTTCTCCAAAATTTAATGTAATAAGTGTTTCTATATGAAAAATGCTGAGACCTGCAATCTTGCCATTAGACATCTTCCCCAATATAAAGTGATACAGATATTAGTAAGCAAATTGACTAAGATAACGAAAATACAAAAAAAAAAAAAAAAAAACAAAAAGAGAAAAAAAGCATAAATTTATTTTCACTTTAGCCTGGATTCGCTTTGTCTACATTTTATTAAGAAATAGCTCAAAAAAGGTAAGCGAAGAGAATAACATTTTTGTTCTTTTTTTTTTTAACTGAAAAACAACTTTCTTCCGTAGTTTTTGGCTAATTCTCAAATTTCGATTGCTATTCTCTGCATGATTTCAACCTCTCATTTGCCCAATATTTCGTTTATTAATATTTGCTATGTCCGTCATCACGTTTACAACGGCCAAAACGTTGCTTTACAGCGCCCATGAAACATATATATTTTTGATCCTTATCAAATAGTTAATTGATCTAGTCATGTCTGTCCGTCCATTCCTTTCCTCTGGGTATAGCTTTGTGATAAACATAGTCTCCAAATGCTGGTGCAAAGCAAAAGCCATTCAAACTTCTTCTACACAGATTGATATTAAAACTGGACCAACTGGCTCAAATAACTTATGATCCATACCCAGTACGGCATAAATTAAGAGCACCTTTGTTTTTGTAAGCAAAAAAGAATGGTTTCTTTTTTTTGTTTGCTGATTAGTCATAAATTACATATGTCTTCAATTACTATATAAATGTGGAATAAATCAACTTCGTTCATCCAATATCATATAACAGGGAAATTTCATTCTTTTCCTGCTTGGTGGTGTACGTTAAGAGCGTTGAGGATAGTAGATTCGGCTATAGCTAAATATAATTTTCTTCTCTATTTCTTATTTGCAGTTTTTAATGTTTATTTCTTTGATTCTTTTTAAAATTCTTTTCATACGTTTGCCGGGAAATTGTATTCTAACCCTAACTCTAATTGTGTCTAACCTTCGTCTAACTTATGAGAAATCACAAGTCATTGGCTCTTATATCCTACTCGCCTTTCCTCGACCCCGTCTACTTTATTTCTCTGAATTTCATCGCTCCCTTGCATTCAAATTAATTCTTCAGCTTTTTAGCTTTTTCATTCTGTTTATAGTCGATTGCTTTACCTGCTATTTAATTTCTATTTGGGTTGCATTTTAAGTCAGTCACTTTACAGATAACGTTTCCTCTCTTCAACTTCCATACGACTTTTATTTTTTATGATATTTACATGATGGCTGCATGAGTCGCATTATATTTCTAAGCTGGTTTTATTCTTCAACTTTTATTTATTCTTCATTGTATTATATTTGCTAGAGTTTGATTCATTTTCAATATTCGACTTTTACCCAATTCTTCGTTAACTGCAATTTGCAATCCAGTCGAATTCCATAGAAGTTCTATCTGATTTCTGGGCGACTTTTACAACTGTTTTATTCTTTCTCTTCTTGGTTCTACATTTCCGACTTAAGCTCGTAACATAGGCGAAAAGTCGATGCTTCACTTGCCTTTTATTACACTTTTTCTTTTTTTTCTCTCATTACTATCTATATCCAAAGCAAATTTCACCTGATTACTATATTCAAAATTTATTCAGCTTCTCTGATCCTTTGTCTTCTAATCAATTTATATTTCTCTTGTATACGATTCTCACATAGTTTTTAATTCATTCTCTATTCTATTTCGCTGATATTCATTCGTTTTCTATTGAATTTTATCCTTAATATCCAGGCCATCAAAGTTTACGTTTTACTCGATTTTTGTTTTCTTCTGCCTTTCAATCTGTTTGACGCTTTCACATCTAAAAATGATTTTTATGTAATTTTCGGCCGCTTGTGGACGTTCGCTATTTGAATCTCACCTAACGTCTAACTAACTTTCATTTGGCTGACGGGCTAGCTAGTCAACTTGAAGAGAATCAGTGGAAGAGAGTACCATGTGGTGCAGATGTACCTGAACATTCCATTTCAACGAGTGAACGGCAAAAACGCTAAGGACTGCGATAGGTATTAGTTAGGATAAATTCATTACGATTATTTAAACAGGGAGCAGTGTTATATAATACATCAATTCCGTTACATCCCTGAACTATTGTTCCTCCATATTCTTATATTATACACAATGATTCCGCCCTATTGCCACAGAAGTAAGAGTAGGAATCAAGTTAACTACGTAATGCAGGCTTAAGACATTCGAGATTACAATTTAACACTCCGCTCGTCCACTCTTGATAACATTATCTTAAAAACGCTTATCCTATGTAGTGTAAGTCGTATGTGAAATATGAACGAATGGAAAAGTCATGTGCTTTTACGTCGGGATTAGCATTTAGCCCTTCGTCCATTCTTACTAGCTGCACTTGAAACAGGCTTCACGACTTTCGTTCTTATATTCCAATATGTTTTCTAACTTGTCATTGCCCGGCTTTCATTTTTTCAATTCTCTTCTTCTCTGTTTATGACATTTCCATTCATGTCCTTTTGGGCATTTATTCTTCAACGTGCATTATCTTCGGTTTGCTTACAAGTGTTGTCTGCAGTTTTGCACTGGACGTATAGACAACGTTTACAGGTCCATTCTTAACAAAAGCAAACACATGTCCACTGTTAAGAAAAGCGGACACGTTGTTGTTCATAAAAGATAAAAAGATACCGTCCTCAGAAAACACTATCTATTTCTTTCTACTGAAGTTACATTATTTTCCAGCCATGTTCGTGCTTCAGTTGGTACTGTTTCGTATTCTTGATTAGCTTGGCGCCATAACGTTGTGAATTGACAATAGCTTAGATTTCGTTAACAAAATTAGGACACGTTCCTTACGGGAACTTACTTTCAACAACACTCCGATTTCGAACACTAAACACTTAGTTTGGACTTGGCTCGTCAAATATCACTTTTTGGCTGACTCGCTTTGAGATAATCCTTTGCTTACAAATCATACTACATTTTGATCAGATTTTTTTTTTTTTTATATATAATTCTCTTTTCCAATGGATTTCAGTGCTTATTTGAATTTCTATTGGATTTTGTGCTTTATTCGTTGCTATCGAAGTTTTGTTGAACATCAAGTGCATAACGACTCTGGCGGGTAAGCATCGAAAATCTTTATTTGCTTTTTATTATTTTCCTAATCTTCCAGGAGATTCCGTTTTCGACAGGATTATGCAATTTTTATGAGTCTACATAAAAATAGTTTACGCAATATGAATATGTACACACACACACACACACACACACACACACGCACATCCAAAATGTTATTTCCGTCACAATACATTTCATTACTTTTATTTCTTATTTTGGTTTTTCCTTTCATTTTCGCCTTCTTTGCTGTTTTATTTTCATTAAACTTCCAATGAATCTTTGGTCATTCTTCTCATCCTTGTTTTAATTGATTTAAACGCAGCTTCTCGTTAATGTCAAACTGATTTGACATTTGTCCTTCCACACTTGTTTACTTATACTCGAGTATGGCGCGATTCTTATAAGCTTTTTTTCTTCTTCTTTCTGCTTCTCTATGGTTTCTGTAGGATTTCCATAAAAGATTCGTGATTCTAGATTACTTGAAATGAATGAATATTCTTGTGCTTTTTATATGATTTGCATTCTATTTGAATCTTTGCTTTATTTCAAAGTTCTTAATAGATATTATATCGTATATACATACCTTTGATGAAGAAAAATTAATTCGTTTTTCAAAAATATTTACAAGTTTTTCTTTTTATACCACTTTTTAGAAACGTTTTCTTAAACGCAAGAACTACTTGTCGTAATATTTTATTAATTAACAGTTTGCCAACACAAACAACAAACTTGCAACTGACTTACACAGAACGCAACTTGACTGAGGTCAATACGTAATTCATTAAATTTCATACAATCAGCAATTAACACCAATAGGGACCAACACTGCAATGTATGTATGTATTAACAACACATAAAGAAGGAGACACATAAATATATATATATATATATATATATATATATATATTGCAGTAAATTACAAACGACGACGAAAATATTTGCTAAGGAAACAATGCGAATTTCGAACAAATGAATTTGAAGGTTGGAAAGAAGAAGAAGAAGAAAGTAAAGGATATTTGTTGATAAATACGGTTGACATTTAATTTCCCGTTATGCTTACCAGCACTTATATAAAACAATGTCTGCACTGCCTTTTTACGGTAACCATTAAACGTATACACACAAGCATTAGATTCTTTATTATAAGATTATCTGGGAAGATAAAAACGACGAACAACGTTTGGCAAAATACTTCATGCGCTTCATTCAATTGAAAATGAAGTTTTTTCCTTTTTTTTTTTCTTGTTTTTACTTAATAACCACAAACTTGCAAATGCTATGCTAAACACTTCGGCCAAAAAGTCTGTAAATAAATTTCTTGAGCAGCAGAAGTAAAAGCAAAGAGGTCATAAGAGAATACTCAAAAACTAAAAACCATAAAAGTAAAATCTCAGAAATATCGAACGAACGAACGAAAGAGCGAACGAACAGACCAACTATGGTTAAAAGTACTTGGGCAATTGTGACAAATTCTTGTAAACATATTGTTTAAATTAAGAGATAGATAGACTTTATTTATATAGAAGTCAAGTGAATGCGCTTTGCCCATATCTAGGTATGAAAAGTTTTTGGATAAGGCAAATATGATTTGAATAAAATTTTCGACTCTCTATAGAATATTTGGCACCATTTACATTGTCATCAAGATTTTGTTATACTTACACATAATCAAAAAAAAAAAAAAGAAAAAAGCTGCAATGTGCGTAAATGAAGTCATTACTGATTACACGAGGATTACAATAGCGATTTACATGAGGTCTTCAAAATATTACAATTATATAGATCTAATACTTTGTAGGCTTGACCTTAGTTGTCAATAAATTTGTCAGCAAGTGATCCTCCCGTAATCACTTAGTATCATATTGACGGAACGCATACACGCATAAGAGCAGATTGGTTTCATTGGTCACTTCTGTTATTTAGAAAATTATTAAACGAAGTTTAAATACGAATTATGCTACACACCACCCATCCACACCTAGTAATTTCAGCATACATTGCATTTGCTAGTAAAGCCAAAGTGGCTCTTTAACCATTTGATGGCAAGGCGAAAAAAAGGAAAAGTGTTTGTGCAGGTTTGACTTAAAAGGAGTGGAAGGGAACTTAAGGCAGCGAGGAAAGGTTCGATTAAAACTGATAACGGCAGAAATGGTGGGAAAGTCAGTCATTCAGTCAATCAGTCATTTTCACTTTTTTATTTACTGCATATGGAGTATATTAACTTTGTCTAAACGTTTGCATTTTCTAACACAATTTTTATTTTCAACATGTCACTAGCTTCCATCAAAATAACTTTTAAGTTTGCGGCGGACAGACAAGATTAGATAGGTATAATAACAAGAGGATTGTTTACGTCGACTCTTTCTAGGTGTTGTATAAATCCGCGCCAACGTAACATACCCTTGGGCTACACGGTCTACAAAACACTATGTCACACTTTACTCGCCAAAAGAGATCATTTTGCCGAGAAAAAAAAACAAACCGGATAACATCTAACAAACAGGTGCATTATGTTGTCGGTGAATGAAGGTCGACGAGTGTTGCAACGAATGGCGGCTGAATGGTCTGATGGATGTATATATAGAATTGCTGCTTTTTAACGTGCTTTTCAATAGCTTGTCTTTAATTAATCATATTACTTGCATTTGGGAAAAGTTCGTTATGATTGTGTTTTTTAATTCTATCTATCTATCTATCTATCTATCTTTGATAATATAATAAATTTTCCAATTACGAAGAATTTTGGTTAAACTCAAGTTTTTCTTCTTCTTCTAACTTATTGCATTTTTTAAAATTTGTCTTCTACTTAAAAAAGAGAGTTCATACGGCTTTCCTTTGTGGAATTTTTGCCACAGAGACAAAAAAAAAAAAAACATTTGCAGATATACATATATACATATATACGTATGCATAGATATTTATGTATATATATACTTAATTGCTTATATATATTTATATATTATGTGTTCTAATTAAATTCATGTTTCAAAAAACGAATGAAATCAAAAGAAATAATTAGCAGAAAAATCTAAAGACGTAAGCAATAATCATATTTGTTCTACTTTAAAAAAGAAATAAAATAACAAATTGAAGTTTATCTAGAGATATACTTGGTATGCTGTAAGCATAGACAAATGCACACAAACACATGATATCTATTAAATATCACATTGCAATTAACTTTATATTGAGAAAGAGAAAAAAAACTTTTAATTACATTTAATGCAAAACAAAAAGAAGAAAAATAATTTCAGAAAAATACGTAACAAAAAAAAGCAAAAAAGAATCAAATCTTAAATTATTTTACAAAAAGAATACCGTATAAGCAATAATTTTTCTATACGTACATCTAAGCAGGGTATGTATGTATGCCATGTACAACAATATAATAGTTGACCACTTAAGTACTTGATGAATATTTAAATACCAGAAAAAAACGTGATTAGATTTATATCACAAACTGAAATTGATCGAATGCAACCCGAATGAATGAATGTTCAGGCAGCCAATAAAGTAAGAACCAGAAATAGCTCTTTTTACAAACAAGCATGCAAAAGGGTACTCAAGTGTACGTTGGTATATACTTGCAGATGCAGGTAAATGGTAAAGTTATGCCTAATACATATATACACATACATATACTTATATGTATAAACGCCTTGGTAATGGCGAACTGGAGGAATATCATCAGAGTCTGATATACTTCTGCATGCATTTGAACAAAGGCAGTGGAAAGAGAGGGAAAGGGAAAGAGAGAGGGAAAGAGAGAGAGAGAGAGAAAGAGGGTACAATAACTTATTTACAGTTTATTTTGTGGTTATAAAGTGTTGGTAAAACACACATGTACAGCCTCGTGTAAGGCTGGTGTCTGTTACACATTTTTACGGTTTATCTGCAAGGACATGAAAAATCACACAAACACACACTGCCATACGAACGTATATACATATATATATATTTATGTGCACAGTAGATATCGTTTATTGTCTACAAACAGCAATAGCAGTAGTAGTAAATAAATTTATACACACAGCTTTCTCTTTATACACTTCATGGGATGAAAAGTCTCGACATTTAGTTCTATATACAAGATGACGCCATCAACGCAATATCTTTATAATGCTTAAAAATTCATCAGCCTAGAAAAGATTTCTATCAAAATTTGCATTTCACAAATTGGGCGGTTTTTTTCTGAAATAGCCTAAGTAATCATTTTTCAACGACGCATTTCTTAATTTCAATTTTTTGCTTATCTTCGATTTTAAAGTAATTCACAGCTGTCGTTGTAAAAAGTATCCGGACTCATCCAACATTTTTTGTATTTCGAAGAAGGTATTGCTGCGTGCTTGTAACACGCCTAACACGCTTGACCAATACAATCCATGCTTTTTTCATAGGCAACTCAAAGCATAGCCATCATGTCCTTTAACTGATTTACTTTTATGCCCTATTTTGGAAACACGAAAAAGGCAGGTAAACAAGGCGGTTTTACAAATACTTTGGTTGAGTGTTCTCTGACTAAAAAATGATAGTTTTGTATAAGAAAACTTTAGCCCGTTGTCTAAGTAAAAGCGTAGTATGTTAAGATTCCGCTTTGAGGACATATTCATCTCTTAAGTCAAATCTCTACTTGACTCCCTTCGAGCACGACATTTTTTGTATTCTATTGTCTTTGTATGCCAACTAAGACGAGGCATCCAAAGTTTTTCTTGGACTCCTTTGATAACTTTATACTTCATTCACGAGCTTGCATTCTTGTTGTACACGAGGAGCCTTACATTTCCTGCAAGACAAAACTCGAAAGCCGTCTCTATAATAACTTTTCCATTGTAAAAATCGGAGAGATAAAAACACACTGGGTGACTTGTGATTGCTTTAACTTTTCATACTTTAGCTTAAGGTAGTACTTATGTAAGCCTATGCATCCTTTGTATTCTTGTCTTTAAAAGCGTCAATCTGTCGAATTTAACACATCATCCAATAACTTTGTAAAATGCAATATGGCGTCAATTCGTCAATGTTGACGAAGCCATATGTTCTTTATATCGTATCAGAAGGCAGCTTATCTATCATTTTGCATGAATATTTATCCACGAGAAGAGTTAGTTTACGAAAAAGTGTTGATAGTTTAGAGCGCTGTTTGGCGTTGTTTAGGTGAAACAAAGGATAACTGCCAATGAATGACACATTTATTCATCACTACACGTTAAAGCCAAATCGACCTTTAGCCACGTGTACAGCGACCGTCGAACGCAGTTCAAGGCATGCAAAGCTTAGTCTCACTAAAACGCTAAACAACTGTAACTTGTAAACTAATGAGCGGAATGTCGTTAAATTTTAAAGCATTTCGTATGAAAGCTGATAGAATGTAAAAACTATAAAGACTCGTCAATAGTCATCGTACGTCTGTATTTCACCCTAAGACCTTACTAAGGGATGACAAAAAAGCTACATATATGTATATTATATACATATTTTAGGGGGCCACTGTCACTTATTTATAAAATATTAATGTTAATGTACGCCCTTTCCCTGCAATTTAATATAAAATGCTATGGTAAACTTGGAAAAATGGACTTGAGAAATGAACCTGCTGTAGATAGATGGACTAACAACGTCCCTAGATGCCCTCATCGAATTCAAATGCAAATATGGACGTTTATCTTTGTCTCTCTACTGTATGTAATAAGTATCTGATGCTGACTGCATCGAAATTTGTTTCATTTTAACCCAAAATTTTTTTCACTTTTATTGTTCACGCTCCTAATGGTAAGTATAGGTTGAGCTCGTATGTATGTCTGTCATACGATGAACGACTTGAGAAAGAGTTGCAGCTTTTGCATTGCTTGTCTATGTATTTGTGCATTCAGTCTAAATGTCTCACTTCGATAAAACATTGCACACTTTAAATTTTGTGAAACTAACATGATCGTACTTAATAAATTACCTGCTTATTCTCTTGTATGTACACACATATATATATATATATATATATATAT